>BSBK01000754.1:1115000-1240000 GCA_027943335.1 Chamaecyparis obtusa
CACACCAAAGAAGAATACGGTTCATGCCCCCTAGCCCAAGACAAAGATCAATTCCAAACCAAGGAGATAGGAAAATTGGAGTTGAAAGGGTTCAAAGTGCAAAGCGACAAGATGATAGATATAAGCACATGGGTCTCAAGTAGCACATGTTTCCAAGTTTTCACCAAGGCACAATTTTTCTCTTTTTCTATGTTTTTGTTCTTTTTTTTATTTTTTATTTTTTTTTGTATTTTTTGAATATTTGATTTTTTTATTGATGCATCAAAGCGCCTATTTCTAGGTTTTCACTAATATGATCATTTTTTTAGGACTTTTTATGCTTTTAAGGATTTTTTTAGGATCACATAGATATGTACAAAGCTCCTGTAACATCATGCCTAGAACTTCTTTAGATGAAGGATGTTGATAGGTTCAGGGATTTGTTCTCCTGAAAGTGTAGAAAGTTGATAGGCACTGGATTTGAAGGCAATAGTAACTATGTCGGGACCCAGCCAGTTTGATTCAAATTTTCCTTTTTGTGCTCTATTTTATTGATTCTTTGGATTCTCTTTTAAGATGAGATCTCCAACCTGAAACTCTCTAGAATGAACCTTTTTGTTATAACTTTGTGACATCCTTTTATGATATACTCTCATGTGATCGAACACAACTCTTCTACACTCATCTATAAGTTCTAACTCTTGTATACACATGATTTTATAGTCATCATCAGTGATAAGGCCTTTCATCATCAGGGAAGGTATCTCAACCTCAAGAGACAAGAAAGATTTAGATCCATAAACAAGTGAAAAGGGAATAGCTCCAATAGGTGTACAAATGATAGTTTTGTAGGCCCAAAGTGCAGGATTAATCTGTAAGTGCCAATCTCTTCCTATCTTGTTCACTGTCCTGTGTAAGATTTTCAGCAATGTTTTGTTAGAAGCTTTAGCCTGGCCATTACCTTGAGGGTAGTATATTGAGGACCAGTGTTTTTTAATCTTGAATTTCTTATATAACTGTTTGAGATCCTTATTTTTGAATTGTCCTCCATTATCAGTAATTATGGAGGAAGGTATGTCATAGAGATAGATGATGTGATTAAGTATGAACAAGGACACTTGTTTCCTAGTAGCAACTGAAAGAGGAACAACCTCGACCCACTTTGTGAAATATTTTGTTGCAGTAATGATGAATTTGTGTCCACTAGATGAATTAGGATGGATTTGACCTACTAAATCAAAAGCCCACTATTGAAAAGGCCAATGTGTGATAAAAGGAATAAGTTCTCGGCCTGGAACATGAATCAAGTTCCCATGTAGTTGACATTTCTTGCAGGACTTAGCATAGTGTACGACATATATATGCATAGTAGGCCAATAGTAACCAGCCCTTAGTAGTTTTTGAGCTAACACAAGACCATTAGAGTGAGACCCACATACGCCATCGTGGACTTTAGTTGATGCACATTCAGACTCATCTTTCTCTAAGCACCTAAGAAGTGTTCTGTCTAGACCCTTCCTAAACAAGTCAATGAAAATGATGGTATAATGAGAAGCATTGTGAATGAGTTGTCATTTCTCATTGCAGGTTAAGTTATCAAGAATGATTGGTCATGCAGGTAAGAGTAGATTTTGGCATAGCAAGAGGGATCATGACCAATTATAGTGCATATCACATGGTTGTCAGGGGATTCATAGGAAGGATAGTGTAGTTCTTCCACTAGGAATTGAAATCTAGACTCATGCTCTTCCAATTGTAAGATAGAAGCCAAAGTAGCCATAGCATCAGCTGCCCTATTTTTAGCCCTATGAATTTGCTGGAATGTGACAAAAGAGAAGTAGCTCTTGAGATCATCAATAATCTTTTTGTAAGGAATAAATTTTTCATCTTTTGTTTGATAGTCATTATTAATTTGATTGATGAGAAGCTAAGAGTCTCCAAAGATATGTAGTTCAACAATCCTCCATTCAATAACTAGTTTAATTCCATTCATCAAAGCCTCATATTTTGCTATGTTGTTTGTGCAAGGAAACAATAACTTATATGATTTTGGAATAGTGTATCCATGAGGTGTGACAAAAAAATTACTAGCTCCAACACTATTATGTGTGTGTGATCCATCAAAGAGAATTTTCCATGTGCACTCAGTCACATCCATGATGGATGCGTCAGGAAATTCAATCTGCATAGGAGTATCATCTAGTAGAGGAAATTTAGCTAGTTGGTCAGCAATTGCTTGTCCTTTTATAGGGGGAAGAAGTTTGAGCGGAGAGTTTTTCCTTAGTCAAACCCATATTTTGAAACCAACCTTATAATGAAATAAATGTAATTGAAATAAAGTTGTCATGTAGAAAAGATTATATCTAACTAATGGAATATATCATACCATGTAGATGTAATTGTGTTTAAGTATGTGATCAAGAATTTTAATTCAATATCTTTGAATCAACACAAAAACCAAAAGGAAATCATGTAAGAAAAAACCTCATGTAGTAGATGTTTTAATTCTCCACAGTGTTGGATTGAGGAAGAAGACGACTTGATGGATGAATGTAGATCTCCTTCCTTGATTACAAACTCCTTTCCTTGACTTCCAATGGGGAAAATAGATATATCTATGGAAGGAAATGCCTTGAATATATGATGGAAATGAAGACTTGAATGCTTAAAGACTCTTGATGCCTTCCTTGCACTTGAATGCTTGATAATGGATGCCTTCAAATGGATACTTTCTTACACTTGGATCTCTTGAATGCACAATGATTGATAGCTCGCATGTGTGTGTATATAAATTATGGATTGTAATCATGGATGTGAAAATTAGAGGAAGAGGTCTCCTTTTATACACATTTTGAGGCTCATACTTCACAACTCGACCTTAATTAAAGGTCTAGGGGAAAAAACCCCACATCGGGTCCGAAGCCAATTAAAGCCCTATCCTTTAGGACAAGGTCAACCTAGCCAACCTTGTCCAGGGAAAATTAGTTTTTTCTTGGGACTTAGGGGAGTGTTCCAAAAAGGGGTGGTAAAAGCCACAACCCTCTAGGAAATTAGGACGAATCCCGAAATCCAAAAATGCATGCATAGGACCTAGGTAGAAAATGAATTATGTGAATGGATGGAAAATGGGAAATCATGCATAGAAGTTAGATCCAACCTCAACTTTGAAGGAGGAGGACCTATATTTGAAATAAGTATGTATATAAGTGTAATATGAGGTCTTACCATAAGAAACACACTAAAGTAGGCTCAAAATGGCCCCAAAATTATCACAAATTAAGTGCTTACTTTTTCAAACGATACATTGGGTTATACTACATGTGATATATGCTTGAGACTAGGGGAAATAGGGGTTTGATCATTGCATTGGTAGAGAGATGGAACTTAGAGATGAGTTTATTTCACTTACTGACCAGAATTTTTTTTATTTCTTTAGAGGACCATATGGAGAATATTGTGCATTTGTATCCATGGTGAGCATGTAGTCTATTATTGAAGATTAGGGATAGCTACTATAAGAAACTTATTTGGTTGTTAGTAGGTAGACTTATGGTATGGTTTCTTACTCAAAGATTAGGTGACAACCATGGTGGGACTATATTACATGTTCTTTATAGTACAATGTGTAATTGTAGCAATTATTTTAGCTCTATATAGTCGGGTTCATGAGTTTCTAATGGGTTGGGGTGGATGATTCAAGGTATGTGGATATATAGCATAGTGTATGCATGGGTTCCCTGTGTTCTTGGGATGTTATATTATCATCTTTACTCTATTGTGTGTCTAGGTGCTCAATCATTAGACTACAAAGTTATCCTACTATAGATTTGGGTGTGTGAGCACATCACCATTTGTAGACTTATTTTTAATAGACATGTAGAGGCATAATATATTTATATATACAATTATTCAAGTGTAGTCATATAGAGGCATTCAAGTAGACCTTATACTGATTCCATCAGTTAGATATTATGAGGGATTTCACCTGGAAACCATACACAAATTATGTTTCCTAGGATGATGATGATGACCATCTACCATACTATTAGCATAAGAGATATTTGATTGGGAACATAGTGTAGTCGTAACAGATTATTGGCATTCAATTACCATACTAGACAGGGTGTGCATACGGGTTATGGTATATTTTCTAAGACTAGCAAAACCATGGGTGAGTGGGGACTTGTTATTAGTCTTTAGGTAGCATATACATAATTTGATAGCTATGTTCATATGCAATGAGGTTAGAGATAAATAGTGATAGATATAGGTGTACGCACATGAAATTGGTCAATGATAGTCAAAGTGGTCAAACCAATTCAAAACCATTGATTCATTATCATAGCCTTTAATTAATTAAACTTGAGCAATTTGGATTAATTAAATTCAAAAAATCAAACAACTATGTAATTGATTTAATCTATTGATTATATAGTTCAATCAAATTACTAAATCCAACCCCTCTAATTCACATACTATAATCAGGTAATAATAGCATCAATAGAAACCTACAATAACATATAAATCTCAATCACAAAGAAATTGTTAGAGCAATTAGTATTCCCAATATTCAAGAAAGGATGTAGGACAAATAATAAGCATAATCAATCAAACATTATGAAATCAATCCAAAACATGAATATGAAAACCATAAAATCCTTCCTTGGTGTTCTCCTTCTCACACAATGTGGGCTCTTAGAATTGAGCTCGAGATCATGCCGACATAATAATTCAAAGCAATTATGGTTCTTTCAAATATGAGAAAAGGCTCTCTATTTATAAGATTTTAGAGGTTTCAACCAAGAATCCATGATTGAAGGGTTGATTGACTGTGATTGAGGAGTTGAACTCAGAGTGAGTGAGAGTTTATCTGAGTTGATTTCTTGGCTTAACATGATCGATTGATCTATCAACAAATAGATTGGAGAGATGAATTGACTGGACTGGTGAGATAACAGAATAAACTGATTACATGGATTAGAAGACTGAATTGATGGAAGACTTAACTAATTGTTGAGGGAGGAATTCACAATTTGGATTGAATAGTTAGGCGAGGGAATTGTGGAGTGAAGAGTTCTAATTGAAAAGTTGACTCAAAGTGAGTGAGTTAGGATTTAGGAGGATAATTATGATTTAAATAAATAAAATATTATTTATTTGCACATGTTGAGATATTTTATAAATAAATAATTACCTATTTATTTATGAGATGAATTGTTAGTTGTAATTGAATAAATATAACTTATTTAATCATGAGAGGGAATAATTAGTTTAATTAAATAAATATCATTTATTTAATCACAAGATAGAATTTGATTTAATTATTACCGAAATGTAATAATTAAGAGGAGGGAACATTAATTAAATTTGGTTAATTAATTAATTAATATAAGATAGGGTATAATTAAATAATGTTATTTATTTAATTATACTATAGATGAATACATGATGAATTAATTGTTTAGACGTTCAATAATTAAAGTTACTTAATTATGGAATTAGGGAGAAATGTTGAATTGATCTTAGAATATGGTAGAATGACACAATTAATGTTTAAATAATAAAGATTATTTGACAGTTTAAGAGGAATGTTAGTTATGTCATTGTGTTAGATCAATAGGCCATTTTTAAGTGTCTACATTTTGCCCCTCTTTAATACAATGCATTTTAGGTGTTATTTCAAAGAATAATACAAATTATGTCGCAATATGCCCCAACGAGAACAATGTGACAATGAGGTAACTGATGCCCCCTCAAGAGATTGTTTGTGCTAAAAAGACATGAATGATCTCTTGAAAGAAGATTTAGATTAAATGATGCAAGAAAAGAATAATTAGTAAGAAGTGAAGAATGTTGGTAGGCTGTTATGACTGTTAGATCAATATTGGACATAGAAATTGTTGATAAGAATCATGTTTGGCCTTAGGAAGGACCCATCTTGTATAAGACTAGTGACAACATATGGTTTCAGGGAAGACCTACCCTGTCTAATACAAGCAACAATGTTTGGTTTCAGTATAGATACATCCTATATAAGATAAATGATGATGGAATAAATGACCAATTGATTTGATTGATTCAAAAGACAAATAAATTGAGTGAGTGATAGAATAGATTTGACCGATAGAAGAGATTTGACTAATTTAGAATTGTTGGTAAAGAAACTTTAGAAGATGATATATTGGGGATGAAAGAATGATAATGAATTCTTGATTGAAACCCTTAGTTTATAGTAATTAGAGAGCTTAATGTTTTAATAACCATTCTTTTTTTTATTTCTAACTGAATTGAGCTATTTATTTATCATCATTGAGCCACTTTATTATAGCAAAAATGGATACCATCCTACCAAGATATGAAAGATCTAGGTACGATTATCCTCTTGCATTGAAAACAAACATGTTGAAAAGATAAGAAATATGAGTCGATCCATCTAGGTCAAGCATTCAGAGTCAAGGTATGTGCAGCGTATCACAACTGAAGTATCCATTGCAATGTTGTAAATTGGATATTTGTATATGGATGTGAAGGCTCTTATCACAGACAACCAGATTGCTCTTTTAAGACTTCACGATAAACATTCCACAAACAAAAAATAAAGAAAAATAAGTCATGAACCATCATGGCATCTCTAAATCACTTGTGGACATCCCAGAGATGCGTAAGAACGTGACTTGCAAAAATTAAGACATAATAAGACTAACTTGACTCAACAATTTACAACACGTGTCTATATTTTTGTAGTAGTTTGGACATTGAATTTTGATGTATTGTCAATTCTATCTAATTTCAAGAACAAGGTACCACATCTAAGATTGCTTCATCTGATTTCGAGTGTTCCTCCCCTTGTTTAAGACAACATGATTTTTGACAAAATACTTTGTTGTGGGACTGATTGATAGATAAGACAGTTTGGGCAGTGTAGATGAGGATTTGTTGACTAGTTTTGACTGATTTGACTTGGTTCTGCTGAAGCTCATATGTGATGTATGTCGTCGTTCAATCCCTGCTTTCGAAATTCCAAAGAATTGGTTTATGTACAAAGGAGATTTATTGCAAGATTTTTGTTGGTTGTTTTTCAATTTGTTTGGTTGTCTTCGACAATTTTTTGGATCTTTTGCAAATGTTTTTGGTCCATCACAGGGTTTGTATGTTTGGAGTTGAGGTATGTGTGGTGTATCATAGAAACTGAAGGCTCTAATCACAAACACCCTAAGAATGGTTAGCTTTAGATGAATGAATTATGTTTTTTGATGTTTTTTATTTTTTTAAAGGTTTTGTATTATGTTTTTCAAGTTTTATAAGATGATTTTGTGCTATTTTTGTTGTTTTGAAGGAATCTTTTTTTTAAAAAAAATTATGAATTTTTTTCAAAAAAAATTGTAATGCTTTTGGTATTTTTTAGGATGATTTCTATCACTAAATGAGGTCAAAGGAATATGTTAGGATTTATTCTTCAAACATGATTGTATTTATTTTACCAAGTGTCTAACAAAGCATGAAACATTATGAATAGATGAATGAGCTAATGAGATGGCAATGAATAGGTGAAAAATGGAATCAAAGTTGATTTGGATGCAAGGACTATCTCACAATGGGATAGCATGTTTACCCAAGCTAAGGGATGAAATATGTGGCTATGTATGAAATGACATCATGCATTGAATGACATGGGATCTATGGGGAATGGACATGTCAAGGGACTTCTGAAAATATGCTCATTTTTTTATGTCCTTAATTTTGATCAATGCCAAGGAAGGGATTTGGGATAGGCAATATGAAACATGACAATGGATGATAAAAGTAAGGGACGGATAAGACAAAGGATTATTGTAGGGTGTGGATAAAGTGAATCATAAAGGATGTATGAAGCCTTGTCAATATTAAAGATGGAAAAAAAAGGATGTGGATGGATGTAGGACTACAAATGATGTGATAGGTAGGATTGCATGAATGAAATTTGCCCCCAAGTGTAGAGGGTAATGGATTACACACGACGCTTGTTTGGTAGGTTTTCATCATGGTACTAGCCCAAGGCTCCACAAGAAGTGGTTTTCACCATATGATGAATTATTTCTCTTGATTTCTCTTTTTTTGTTGTCACACAAGACACCTATTTGCCAGGTTTTTGCCAAGGTAACCATTTTTTTGTTGCTTTTTTGACATTTTTTGAAGACAATGGACATAGGAAATGACATGAAGGAAGGACTCAAACATCTTGTTATTTGGGTAGCATTCCTAAATGACATATTGTAATGGACCATGGTTGTTTGAAAGTATACTCAAAGATGTTGATAGGGTGATGGAAAAAGGTAATGAAATGGATGATAAAATGGACTAGGGTAAGAGTTTATGCATAGGATTGGATAAGTGGGATGAAAGGATGGAAAATAGGTGCTAGATAATAAATGGAGTATTGCAATACTTATGTATGAGTGGATGTAAATGTGGGCAAGATCAACGTTGACACACACCTTAAGGGGTGGTGGAGTGATGGAAGTAAAACTGATTTTGGATTTTGGGATTTAGATGGAGTAGACGTAGATTTCGGGACATAAGGAACCAAAATGAATGGAGTATATAAGGTAGTGGATTTTGGGACATAGGGACCCAAAATAGATTTGGAAGATGGAAGAAATTTATGTGGGGGATTGATGGGAGCCTTTTGAATAGCAAGCTTGGATGCCAAATTTTATTTTTCTTTAGGATATTGTGCTTCAAGACACTTCTTGGAAATCCACTTGGTTTTTAATTTTTCATTCTTTTATGGGTCCTTGGAATGCATTGATTGCATAAGGGATTTAGAAACCCATATAGCTTTTGACTTTTCTTTTTGCTTTATTATCCTTTGTGGCCTTTTGGATATTTCTTTTTTGTTTTGGATCATATTTTTGCATGTTGATTAGATAGGACATGTTTATCCTTGATTACATGTGGAGTGCTTGACTTATGGAATTGTATGGAGGCTTTTTGGATGGGTATATGGTTCTCAAGGATGTATGCCTTTTTTGAATTGCATGTGGGAAAGTGTTAGTGGAATATGAATTAGTGGATGGAGGAATATATGAACCTAAGATAGATGGAAGGAATGAGGGGGAAGACATATGCTTGGGTTTATATGGGATAATGTTGGATGTAGAGGGGATATCAACATATTGATGGTGATTTATATAGTCAAGGTCCTAATAATATGGATTTTCTTTGATATCAAGGGGTTCTAATATACCTTGTTCATTAAGGCCTAACCCCTTTCCTTGATAATGCATTTTCTGACAAATCTTCTTAGTAATTGGATACTGATTATTTTTAAAACAAGATGTGAGTTCATTTTGAGGTCGAGGAGGAACATATGGAATAGTAGGACTACAAAGTAGACCAGAATGAATGAATGTGGATGAATTAAGTTGATATGTAATAGGCTCATTATTAACGTGGATAGAGTTGATGGGATCTTGAGGTGGACATGGGAGATTATGACATGGAGATGGAGGATGATGGGATCTTGTGGTGGACAGGGAGGATTATGACATGGATATGGAGGGACCAAGGATCTTGTGGTGGATAGGGATGATAATAAAATAGAGATAGAGGGATGATGGGATTGTATGGTGGACATGGAGGATTACTCTGATCTTGACATGGAAGAGGGTCATTAGATGGAGTATAAGGAACATCATGGTCTTTCTCAAGGAGTGGATCATGAATGGAACTTAGAGGAATTATTTTCTCTTGGGATGGAAGGACATGATGTTTCACAAGAAACAAATGGATAAAGGGGTCATTAAGTATAGTTGAGAAATTTAAATGAACATGTGGATTTTTTCTTTAATTTGAACATGGAAGGATGCCTTAGAGGAAATATTTCTCCAATGTTGTAGGAAAGAGGTAAATATCTCTCCATTATTTTTCTTAGTAGTGCAAAGATCCATCAATGTTACTTCCATGATAATGTTCTCTGAATAGTGTGATATGAATTTTTATGCTAGTTCATTCTACGTCCTTATCGCAAGAGGGAGTTTGGAAAACCAATCCATGGATGTACCACCAAGAATACATGGAAAAAGTCTCATAAGATATAGGTCATCATGGGAAACTTCCATGCAAGCTGTAAAAAACTCTTGTATGTGATCGCAAGGATCACCCTTTTCCTTGTACCTATCAAACTTAGGTGTGACAAAATTGGTTGCAAAAGGTGGTATATGTAGTGTCTTATCAAAGGGATAAGGAATGTGGTTTGTTGTGTTGTAAGACCTTTTAGAAGAGTCTATTTGTAGATTCATGAATTGTCACTAAAGAGATCAATGGTTTTTGGTGTAGCAGCCAGTGCATTAGGGTCATCAAAAGGGGCTCCACCGAGATGATTAAGTTGACCCTAACACAATTATGTTATGTGTTGGTGTAGTACATCCCAATACCTCAGCACAATCTAGTACCCCAACATAGTCTAGTATCACATCATAAGACCCCTTAAGACCTTTTATGGTTCTAATGGGTATTAATGTGTCGAAAGGGATCGTAAGGGATCCTAGAACCCCTTATGACCCATTTTGATACATTATGACACATTTCAACACTTTACAACCATAAAGTGTGTCTTAAGGGGTCACAGGACCCCTTAAGACACTTTATGGTTCTAATGTGTGTTAATGTGTCGAAATGGGTCTTAAGGGGTCATAGGACTTGTTAGGACCCATTAAGACCCATTTGGACACATTAATACACATTATAACCATAAAGTGTCTAAATGGGTCCTATGACCCCTTAAGACACACTTTATGGTTCTAACATGTCAAAATGTGTTGTAAGGACCATTAATGTGTCTTAAGGGGTCATAGGACCACTTAAGACACGTTAATGGTTATAATGTGTATTAATTTATTGAAATGAGTCGTAATGGGTCCTATGACCCCTTAAGACCCATTTAGACACATTAGTTCCTATTTTGACACATTAATACCCATTAAAACTATAAAGTGTCACAAGTGGTCCTATGACCCCTTAAGATTCACTTTATGTTTCAGAAGTGTCGTAATGTGTCAAAATGAGTCGTAAGGGGTCCTAGGACCCCTTAGGACCTTTAAGACACATTAATGGTCCTTACGACACATTTTGATACATTAGTACACATTAGAACCAAAAAGTGTGTCTTAAGGGGTCATAGGACCCCTTAAGACACATTAATAGTTCTAATGTGTACTAATACATTAGAACCAAAAAGTGTGTCTTAAGGGGTCATAGTACCCCTCATGACACATTAATAGTTCTAATGTGTACTAATGTGTCAAAATGTGTCATAAGTGTAATACCCAAAAATGGGCTTCAGTACCATTAACCTCCTACATCAACAAATCAATCAAAATCGACCTCAAAGTCCTAACCTAAGGCACATTTGTACATCAAATCATTGAAACCCTAATCGATCCTATTTTAAATTTGCATCAAGGAATACTCCTAAATATTCCTAATTTATCCTAATTATCTATGATTAAATATTATTTGGCGATAAATGATATTATTTTATTTATCCAAAGTCGATTAATTGAATATGTTAAATATTTAATTAATTAAAATTTATTCAGCCACTTAATTATTTTAATTAGATTTAATTGAAATTTATTCTTAATTAATATTGTTTATTTGACAATAAATCAAAAATCCTAAAAATAATCGATTGACTATTTTTTTAATTGATTAAAATCAAATTGTCAAGTTTAATAATATAATTTTGGATAAATTTTGATTAAATAATTGATTAACCGATAAATCAGTTATTTAATTGATTAAATCAATTAAGTTGAGAATAAAACACATAGAAATTAAATAAATCAATAATTATCTATGCAAAAATCAGAAAAGTAGTTAAACTCAAAATCAACTATTGAATTCAATTTGTTAACTTTCTAAACTCAACATGTGATTGTGAATTGAAAATCAGATTGGAGAGATCTCAACTTCCAATTTTGAGTTAAAAAGCTTATTTGCATGATTTTACTAAATAACTATTTCTAATCTCTTGATAACTTGCCAATCAATTCGAGTTGATCAAGGAGTGATTTTTGGCTTTCCATGAGCTCTCAAACCCTATATTTCTATATAAATAGGTCTCAATCCTTCACAATTCATACTACGAATCTAGAGACCACGTGCAATTTAGAGAGCAACAACACCATACTGTCAAATTATTGAGATTGTGCAACTTTTGGAGATTCATTGCTAATCTTGTTTTGCATTCATAGCTAGTTTTCAATTCATTGATTTCAAGTTTTTAGCTTACATCATTTTATTGCATAGAAAATCCCAAAAATATAGATTAATCTTACATCCATTTCATAGCTTTTGCATTCAAATCCTTCATTTAGGCGTTGCATTGTCACTGATCTCAGTCATATTCTGAGAATACCATACTCACGTCTACTAAAAGGCAGTAAATCGCCTGATTAATGATATATCTATTTATTGTATATTTTCTTTTCATTAATCAATAATGTTTTACTGATGTGTTGTGTCTTTTGAATATGTACAATTTTCACACACACATTTCTAGCACCCACCGTGGGGCCCGACATCAAGTTTCCATTTTTCATTTCATCCATTTTATGACAATTTTTATTCAAGATTTGAGTTTTGATATTTTTCGTACAATCTCGTACGACAATTGCAGAGTGTCATATCAGAAGTCTATATCTATCATACGACATACAACATTCTAGAAATTGTCGTACCAGTTCATATACTTTGTTGTATTAGACTTGAAGTGTCGTATCTGCAGGTACCCATTGTCGTATCATATCTGAAGTGTCATATGGGTATAGGTATATTGTCGTATGACTTTTCATGCCAATATTTCAAATGTCATATGGGATTTTTGATAAGTTTTTGAGATTTTTGATTTGAGATTTGATTGACTGTTAATCCTAACACTTTCTATTTTCTAGTATGTGATCATTTGAGACAGCTAAACACTTTCGCAGGATGAGAGACGAAGACTAGAGTATTAAAACCTATTCTTTTGGCCTCTTCTTATATTTTCTTCTAAACCATTCTTTTGTAGGAAACCCTTTTAGAAATCGCTTGCCAAAGATGCTCATATCAATCAAAATTTCTGACAAGTGGTTTCGCAGGTTGTTGAATCTTCATCGAGAAAATATTTTGTTTGCTTAATATTTATTTTTTATTGGCACCTAGTTAATTAGGTACATACTTCTATTGCCATTGAGGCTATTGAGGGGATTATGCTCTTCTCCTTCTTAGGAGAATCAGACACCCAGAAGGTATCTTCCCTAGTTCTAGTTTGCGTACTATCTATGGATTAATTATGCTTGGTGTGTCTTGGATAGGGAAAAGGACAAGCTTAGGGGATTATGCTCTTCTCTTTTAGAGAATCAAAAACCTAGATCCAGTGGTCCCCAATCTCACATTTTATTTAATAATTTAAAGGGCCTATCGATGAGGTAAAAAGCTCCCGAGAATGACCCAAATGGGGACAAGTCTTAAGCTGACTCTTTCACCCCACTATAAAATTTGATGTTTCCTTGAGGTTAAAGCCTCAGAAGACATAACTTCACTTGTTCCTTGGATTTATTCCATGAACATGCTTTGATTTTGTGTAGAGCGGAGTCACTTCAATCTTGCTTGCGAGACTACATGGATTAGGGTACTCATAAGGTTAACAATCTCAATCCTACTTGCGGGACTATGGGAGATAGTTGTGAACAGATGCCTTGATTAACAACCTAAACTAGTTTGCTATCGATCTACCTCTAAAGGATTTGTAGTGCTTGTGCAAGGTGAATAGTAATCACTCCAAGACACTCATCATATCGAGCCCTCCTTGATGCTTGAACTCGGCTAATATGGGCTTCAACATCCATTGTGTGTTGTTGGACCACCATATTCTGAGGAGTCTTTTGAGTGTGTTCCTAAGTCAACGAGCAAGTAATACATCTCTTCTCCTAGTTAGGTTAGGCTAGGTGTGTTTGAATCATCGATTCAATTCCCAAGTGTTTATTGTGATTGTAAGCCTATTGCTATGTTAAACACCCTCAGAAAATCCAAACACAAAATCTGAAAACACCAAAAATACTGAGACTAAAAACACCAAAAATACCAAAAACTTGAAAATTTGAACCAAAAATCCTTTTCTAGTGTCAACTATCATCCAGACCCTACAATTTTTGTACGAAAATTGCCATATTCCTTCAAGTGTCATATCAAAACCCCCCAAGTGTCGTATAAGAAGATATACAGTCTCATACGAAAGTTGCCAAAAATCTCGAGAAAAAATAATCCTTGGTTTCAATTATTGTATGAGATTCTACAAATATCATGTCACACCCCATTATGTGTCATACGAGCCTGGATATTGTTGTATGACAGTTTGCACAAAATTGCCAAAAAACCCTAATTTTGATAGGAATGCAATCAATCTTCAGCTATTATCAAAATTCTGTCAGAAAATCCACTATGTTAGGTACAGAGCAGAGAAACAATGAACCATTTTATTTTCCCAAAGTGATCTATTTTGCATGATTTGTCATCATGTTGATTGATCTAAATAATGTCTCATCCTATGTCAAAAACCTTGTCAAAATGATCTCGATCTATCAATGCCTAAGTGTTGTGAATTCATGTCCACCATCTTTTGGGCATCTACCCATACATCTTGAACATAGTATCCTTCACTTACATCCAATCTACCTTTTTATCAACAATCTTATCCAATCTTGACAAGGTTGCATCACTTGATTTTTCCTAAATTAGATTATCATCTAGTTGCCTTCTCTTGCTCCCAGATTCACCTAAGGTTAATGGTGGAAACTAGAGGTTCCTCGCATAGAAAATAAAGAGAAGAACCAAAGACATCACCTTCATCTTCTCTTATTGCTTAGACATTTCATCAATCGTACAATACCAATCTTTACAAAGAAGACACCCTTGGCAATTTGCACTTAAAAGGAGGTCACAAAACCCCTCCTAAATCAACACAAGATCTCAATCAAAATGCTGCTATGTCTCAAAGAGGATCTATCCATGGCTCACAAGGTCACAACTCTAAGGAAGAAGTGAATTAAGAACCCACACCTTCTGAAATTGCACAATACCGAGGTGATGATCTCTTTAAGAAAATGATGAAACACTTCTTACAAGAAGACAAAGAGACATACTTCCTTGAATTGGCATGACAAGGAGCCAAACTTCCTCATAACTTCAATGTCGATGATATCATCACACCAGAGGAAGAGACCCCTATCACAACTATGATGAAACAGATGCATGTTATGCAAGTCAAACTTAACAAGATGGAAAAAGAGAAAGAACCCAAAGAATTCTCTATGGATGCCCTATGTCCATTTCCATTTAATCAAAGCTTGTAAATTCCACCATTCCCTAAGGGAGTGGAACTACCCAAATATGACAAATATGATGGGAATTCAGATCCTCAAGATCACGTTAGAGAGTTTTGCACTCTATCCATGGAGTTCATGCATGAACCAACATTTTTAATGTGTCTCTTCCCATGATCTTTGGGAGGAGCAGCCATCAACTAGTTCTCTAAAATACCTCCAACCATAAAAACTTTTGAGGAGTTAATTAAACTATTTTATCAACAATACTCCTACAATATCCAACATCCAGTCACCGTGATAGACACTTGTAACCTAAAACAGAGAACAGGAGAACCATTCCTGACTTTCCTAAAATGTTGGAGGAAGAAGTTTTCACTTTAAGCCTGACAAATTCTAGAAACTAAGAAACTATAAATCTTCATCAAAAATCTCATTCCAAAAATTAACTATCATCTCCAGATGCAAAATCATACCTCCTTTGACAAAATGGTGGACAGTGCCATGAAAATAGAGTACATACTTATTCGCAAAGGGGATATATCGCTTCATAAAGAGAACAAGTATGATTTAGGTTCCAGTTCCAACAACAAAGACAAAATCAAATTCTAGAACAAGAATAAAAATGTTCTCGTAGATGGTGTTGTTGACCACATCAGTGCTCCACCTAAGGCACCAACATTTAACCTCACTATTAGAACTCAAGCTATAAAAGACTCAGAGAAACAAACAAATGAGCTTTCTAAAAAGCCAAATGAATACAAGCCATGGGTTACAAAACCAAAATGCGAGTTCACTCCTTTGGGTGAGTTCTTGGAATCTACCATGAAAACCTTATTGGCAAATAACATCATCACATTACCTGAGATAAAACCATATGATCTCGAAGTCAAACCTAGGTGGTAGAAGGAGACCAATTTTTGTGATTTCCACCGGAACAAGGGTCATAAAACCAACAATTGCATGCATCTGAAACATCTTATACAAGACAAAATTGATGTTGGAGAAATTATAATTAACACCCATAAATCCAACAATGATCATACGACATTCACAAAACCTTTTCTGAAACACACTCAAGGAGAATCATCTTCTAAGACAAACATGGGTGCTAAGGTCAATTACACTTACTCTGGCAATAATGATTTCATCAACATGGTAGAGACATGCACGTCTTAGCACTACAATGTCATCACCATTTTCAAAAAGGATAGAGACAACAGATCAGTTAATGCAGTCACTCGATCTCAAGCTCAGGTAACTCTTCCAGGATAAAACTTGGGTTCATCAAATGGCCCAAAGGTGCCATTCAATCTTGTGTCTGCATCTAAACAAAGGACTGCACCTAAGTCTTCCAATTCTAAAGAGTCCAAAATAACATCTTACAACATTATCCAACAACTCCAACACACAAATGTGAAGATATCTATATTTGAATTGCTCCAGATCTCTCCTGCTCATCAAGCTGTCCTAGATAAAGCTCTTATTGGTTCCAATGTTCCAGAGAATCTTGATCTTGATTGATTTCAGACCATGCTGGGTTATTTGACTTCTCCTCAATACATTTCCTTTTTATAAGAAGATGAAAACTCACCAAGTCATCTGACTAACTAGCCCTTGCATATTGAAGTCCTAATTGAAAACTGTCATGTCAAGCATGTTTTGATAGATGGGGGAGCTGGCCTAAACATTTGTATTATAAATTGGTTACACAACTAGGAATATCAGAAGAGGCTATTGATCCTAAAAATAAAATAACCATCAAGGCATATGATGAACAAGAAATATCCTCAAAAGGAGTCATCGTGCTACCTATCAGAATGGGACCTGTCATCAAACATATCACTTGTCAAGTTCTAGACCTCCCCCTAGCCTATAAAATCCTTTTAGGAAGGCCCTGGATTCATGAAATGCAAGCTATTCCATCCACATACCACCAATGCATCAAATTTCCTTATGATGGAGTAGAGGTCACTATACCCGCAGACATGTCAACATCTTGCAATGCTTTGAAGGAAAGTGCAGACAAACTTTTCCCACACAACAAAGAGTCTTCTACCAAACAAGTTGACATAGCATCTACATCTAAAATGGAAGACATAGAAAAAGAAATCAAGATCAAAGATATAGGAATGGGAGAATATACTATGGAACCGGTCCTATCTCTCACATCTCTCTTGATTTTGTGTAAGTCTTATGGACAAGCTTCAGAGAAAGTGAAACCTACAACTAAAGAACCCCAGGTTATCTTTAATGAGAGTTTCATCATAGAATAATTATCCAAACAAGAGTCTGATGAGGAAGAAGTTGTGCTTTCCTAGTTTATACAAAGATGAGTCTCAGTCACAAACAGTTCAAGCATGTGAATCTAAATCACTCAAGGTCCCTTTGAAATCCTATGGACCAGGACACAAACTAATCTCCAAGATGGGATATACTAGAAAAGGACCTCTAGGGACAAGAGGCAAAGGTATCATCAAACCCATTGAACATTGTGGGTGAACAAACAAGAATACAACAAGCATAGGTTATCAGAAGAAGACCTCTCCATCTCAATGGAAACTCTACACATGTCATAGAACAGATAGAACCAAGAATAGATACTCAGCAAAAGGAAGAAAAACAACACTCAGACAACGATGATTTAGATGCCACATATGTTTTTCCTTATGAATGTGTTCCTCAGAACATATTAGACCTTCTCAAAGATGATCAAACACCTAAAGAATGAATCAATGTGGTAGACACACAAGAACATACTACTCCAAAAGAATAAAATGATCTAACAAAAGAAGAGACGTCCCTCATAATAGCTAAACATTTGGGACGCTCTAGTGATTCTAAGATAGATTCTCACGAGTATGAATTTTGTTTAGACTCTGAAGGTAACCTTGCTTGGGGGATTCATCCTGATTTCATACATGTTCATCACTTTCCTAAAGATCCTAATGAGGATCTAATGATTGTGAATGGGGAATTATTCCAAAAGAAGATGAGCTTATAACATAAAAACATGTAGATTTTATTCACCAATACGCACCTACATCCGACGTGAGTCTAGAACTAAATGAAAAACCTTGTGAAACTGATTCACTTATTACTAACATAGGATCCAATGATGACGTTGAGACACTTAACGAACTAAACATTTTGAGTAGTAATATCATCTTTGAATTCGAGAGTCGAATCATGACCAATGATGACAATACTATATGTGTAAACGCTATCAGCCAATCCTTCACTATGCTTACCATCCAACATCCCAAGCTTATTGACCAAACATCCAATGATCTAAGCCAAGACATCCATACTTTCTGAATAGATTACACTCTCACATGCTACCTAAACATAATAGAACACACGACGACTTCCATCAGCGAACCTAGAGTTAGCATGATGGAGTTGAATATCAAATATCTCAGTCAAAAGATTAAAATAAAAAAGAAAAAGAGTTATGAGGGTAAAAACCACTATGTGGCAATCTCATAACCAAAAATAGTAAAAACAAAAGATGTATCTGAGGGTGAAAACCTCTCTAAGGTGCCTAAGGATGAGATATTTGATGTCCTTCCAAGTCATTTATAGGACAGATCACCAATTTTGATAGAACCAACTCAGTCTATCAATATAGGGACAGTAGAGGAACCTTAATTAATTCATGTAGCATGATCTCTATCAGAACAAGAAAAATAGGCATTTACCAAGTTTTTAACAGAGAAAAAGATCAAATTTGCATGGAAATATTCAAATAGATTAGGATTGGATCCTAATCTCATCATGCATCATCTCTTTATTTCTCCAAGAGTTAAACCTATCAAGAAAAAGTTGCGAAAGATGCATTCTCATGTTGCACTCCTTGTCAAAGTTGAGCTAGAGAAATTTTTTAAAGCTGGATTTATCCGATTCATAGACTATGCATAATGGATCTCAAACATAGTTCTAGTATCAAAACCAGATAAATCTATCATAGTATACACAAATTTTAGAGATGTAAATAATGCATGCCCTAAGGATGATTTTCCACTACCAAACATGGATATGATAGTGGATATGACTGCAGGATTTGAAATATACTCTTTAATGGACAGTTTCTCTGGATACAATCAAATCAAGATAGCTCTAGAAGATAAAGAGAAAATAGCTTTCACCTATGCATGGGGTAATTTTTGCTAGAATGTAATGCCATTTGGTCTTAAGAATGCTAGTGCTAATTATCAAAGGGCCATGACGTCTATCTTTCACGATATGATGCATAAGAATATGGAGGACTATGTAGATGACACATTAGCTAAATCATTGAAGAGATCATGACATCTAGCTGACTTAGGTACAATACTGGATAGAATGGAAAAATTTAGTCTCCGACTAAATCCTAAGAAATGTGCCTTTGGTGTCACTTTAGGAAAGCTTCTAGGATACATTGTTTCAAAGAAAGGTATTGAGGTAGATCCAACAAAAGTCAAAGCAATCATGGAGATGCAACCTCCTAAGAACATAAGTCTAATGCGTACTCTGCAAGGGAGGATACAATCTATCAAACATTTTATCTCTCAGTTAGTTGACATATCACAACCTTTCACTAAAACATTGCATAAAGGTGTGACTTAAAACTAATTGAAAAGCTTCTAGAAGATTTTCTCTTGATTTTTTATTTTCCATCCTTGCATTTCTCATCCTGATGATGGATCACAGAGTGTGATCCGAAACGTTGATGCTAAAAATACTTAAATGATCGAATCCAGAAATATGTCTACATTACTAATGGATTGTGGAAATCTGATGTTGTTAAGCTATCAAAGGACAAGTCATCACAGATCAATTAGCTGAAGCTCCAATGTTTGATGACCAACTAATCCAGATGGAATTTCTTGATTCCTTTATCATTCATTTATCTTCCAGAACATGGCGCTTATTCTTTGACAAATCATATACACAAAATGGATCTGGAGCTGGTATATTGTTCATCACACCACAGGGTTACTCCATTCCAAAAGTATTTAGAATCAAGTTCCCTTGCACCAACAACATAATAGAATATGAAGCTTTGTTAAACAGAATGAAAATAGCAATTGGATGGAGGGTAACAGAACTACACATTCATGGAGACTCACAATTGGTCATTCACCAAGTCAATGGTGTGTATCAAATAAAAGATAAAAAGCTTGTTCCATACAAGCGCATGGTAGATGATCTCAAGAAATACTTCCTTTCAGTTACATTTAAATAGATGCCTAGAATGGAGAACAAGGAAGATGATGCCATGGTAATGCTATCATCTCTTCTACAACATCCTGAACATGAGCTACGCTATGAGTTCCTGGTGGAAGCATTGTCATTCGCTACCTATGATTGCCCAGAAACCTGCATGATCTACACCATTGTTGGTCATGATTCTTCCTGCTACAAAAACATATATTCCTACCTTCGAGACCAAATCATTCCCGATACCTTTAACCACCATGAAAAATATTACCTTATCTAAAATGCATCGTGGTATGTCATCATTGGTAATGATCTATACAAAAAAAGTCTAGATGGTACACTTCTTAGATGTTTAGAATGTGAAGAGTCACAATGCACATGAGAGGAAGTCCATGAAGGTATTTGTGGATCACATTCCAACGGTCTAACATTAGCTCAAAAAATCATTAGGGAAGGGTACTATTGGCCAAATATGGAGAAAGAGGTTGTGAAATATGCTAAGAATTATTAGAAATGTCAGGTCCATGGTAACTTGATTCACGTTCTAGGAAGACATTTGATTCCCTTTACAACACAATGGCCTTTTCAATAATGGGCATTTGATCTCATAGGAGCCATATATCCACATTAGTCAAATGGTCACACCCATATTATAACAACAACATATTACTTCACAAAATGGGTCAAAGCAGTTCCATTGACATAGGAAACCAAAAAATATATCTCAATGTTCATTCTGAACTACATAACTTATCAGTATGGCATCCCACAATCCGTCATCACTAATAATGGAGGCCAGTTCAAGAACACATACCTAGACTCCTTATGCTCCAAATTCAAGATAACTCAACATTGGTCATCCATTTACTATCCAAAAGGGAGTGGACAAGCTGAAGCATCTAATAAGAACTTACTGAAAATCCTGCACCGCACAATCAACAAAACAGGGAGAGATTGGCATCTGATGATAAATCTAGCTCTTTGGGCTTACATAACTAGTATTAGAATGCCCACTGGGGCTACTCCCTTCACTTTAGTATATGGGGTTGAAGTGATACTTCCTATAGAGGTTGAAATCCCATCACTCAGAATCAGAATGCATGGTCTAGTAACTGATGATGATTATAAAGTGTCTAGGTTACAATAACTTGAACTACTAGATGAATGTAGAAAAGCATCGTATGATCATCTTAGAGTATACCAGAAATGAATGTATAGAGGCTACAACAAGAAGGTCAAACACATAAAATTTTAGGTTGGCGATCTAGTCTTGAGAGAGAACACTAAAAATCAATCCCATCGAGAATGGAAGGAGAAGTTTGAACCCAACTGGTTGGGTCCCTTTGTTATCATTGCTGCTTTTGGCTCAGGAGCCTATCAAATCTCAACAACTAAAGGAGAAAAACTTTGAGAACCAGTCAACGTTATTCATCTAAAGAAATTCTATGCCTAAGACATTTAGTATGTCGAAAATGTCATGAAAAAAGTATAAAAATAAAAAAATTGGAAAAGTACAAAAAAAAAAGAAGAAAAAATACAAATTTTTTTTGAAAAGATGAAAAATACAAAAAAAGAAGAAAAAGAAAAAGTGCCTTGGTGAAAACCTGGTAAACATGCACCTAGGTAGAAAAAATAGAATCTCTACTAAGATGGAAAAAACATGGAAAACAGGTGCCACTTGTACAAAACACTCTATCCATCAAAGAAATCTTGGTATTTTCTCATCTTTCTATACTTTTTTCATTTGTATATATCTTGCAATTCAATAAAGTCAGTATGTGCACCAAACAACAAAGTGTCTGCATCCTATCAACATTTCCAAAATTGGGGGCAATCAATGTCATATCCTATGGTCCTCAGTGTCTTCGACGAGTCATATCTAGTTGGTATCCTTTCAAGCTTTATCTAAGTCAGTTTGTCTATCTCCATACTAGAAAAGGATTTTGCAATTGACACCAACACAAACACACGAAAACTACAATGCTATAAATAAACCAATCTATAAGATCTGCTAAAATATTTTTGTATGTTGACTGATTCACATTAAGGTTTTTGTGTATTATGTCCCTTTGAGCTCATTGATGATGTCCTTTCACAAGATTTAGAGAGTGATGACTGGGGCATAATCTTTTATTTGTTTTATGTTTGTAAGTAAAAATATAATTACTCTGAAAAATTTGGATTGAATTGGTGTCCACTATAAGTGCCTCCATCATGATTGGATGGCCACATGTACCTCAACCTTTGATACCAAGATGCTTTAGGGAAGTTAGGTCTAACTTTGTCTTTTTGAGTGATTTCTTATTCCTATTGTGAAATGCAACATTACCCAAAGATGTGAATGATAAAGGGTCACTGTGGGTAATTCACATTGGAACAAGGATGATCTCTCAACTACTTAGTGTGTTTGTAAGCAAGGTGTATTCAAGTCATCACATCGTTTATGCTTTGATGCTTATACAAATTGCTAAATCAAAATGGACATGATATTTAGGTCATCCTGGCTCTTGTACCTTGGTGCTTATATCTAATCTAACATTTCTGACTAAAAGTCCATATTCATATGTTCATGGTTGTCTAACTAGTGGACATTGTATCGACTATTCGGTGTTACCTAAAATATCCAGTGATGATAAAGATCGAAAGTGACTAAGTCCTAGGTTTGCATTTCATTTGCATTTTGCATTTAGTTTGGTTGCATCTCTTTCATGATTTGAATTCAGCATGGTGTTTGATATTCTCAATTTTGCACTAAAAGCATCACAAGGATTGAGCATCACGTGAAGGTCTCTTCAACTAATCAACAAGCAGTTGCAGTTGTTGTTCTGGGTTAAACATCTTTCTTTGACAACGATTGAGCAATTGCACCCCTAGCTAATTTCAACATTTTGAATCCATTTTCAGGATCAAAATCAAAATCCGAGATCGTTTACTTTGTCAAAAATGCAATTTAAAATTTTGGACCCAGGACGACTGACTGCTTGCATAATCAACCTTCATGTCATCATAGAAATCCAGAATTCAACTTATCTGATTATCTAACATCAAACTTTCAAAATTTCAATTTGGTCAACCCTAGTCAAACTTGGTCAACATGACCTCTAAATGATGAAGAATGCATCCCCAGACATGTATAATCACTTCTTCAATCGATTACGCTACTTCTAATCATTTCACATTGGCTTTCTTCCTAGATTTCAATTTTAATCCCAAAGGGGCATGACATTTTATGTCATTAACCATTATCAAATATGTTCTTTGTCAAATTTCTTCAACAACCAAGACAACAACCATGTCTAATTGTCAACTCATCAAAAGTCCTCATCGCTTGGGGCATATCAGATTCATCAAAATCCATATCAATCTAATATTCTATTAATTATAAACTGTATCAACTCTTTCTAACCATCAGTTCAGATGTGTTATTTCCTTGATTCTTCATAACTGAAGAGTTCAGATTTGGCATCCTTTTGATTCCTTTGGACAATCAAGTCTGGAGTCAGGATAGTCAATTCCTTGTAATCATAGGTTCAGAATCAGGCATTTTATCACTTCTTCGTAATCATAGGTTCATTGTTATTACTATTAACATCATCTTGATTATTTGGTCAATCAGGACCTGAATCAGTATCTTCAAATCTTTCATTCAATTTCTATCTTAGAATTAGTTAGTCAACCAGGATCAGTTTCTCCATCGCATAACTGAGTCCAGATCTCAATCAAAATAGATTTATCTTTTAACCACTGCACTTCGCATAGTAATTCAAAGAGGGGCAAAATGTAATACCTAAAAAATGGGTTTTAGTACCATTAACCTCCTACATCAACAAATCAATCAAAATCAACCTCAAAGTCCTAACCTAAGGCACATCTGCACATCAAATCATTGAAACCCTAATCGATCCTATTTTAAATCTACATCGAGGAATACTCCTAATTTATCCTAATTATCTTTGATTAAATATTATTTGGTGATAAATGATATTATTTTATTTATTGAAAGTTGATTAATTGAATATGTTAAATATTTAATTAATTAAACTTTATTCAACCACTTAATTATTTTAATTATATTTAATTGAAATTTATTCTTAATTAATATTATTTATTTCACAATAAATAAAAAATCCTAAAAATAATTGATTGAATATTTATTTAATTGATTAAAATCAAATTGTCAAGATTAATAATATAATTTTGGATAAAGTTTGATTAAATAATTGATTAACCCATAAATTAGTTATTTAATTGATTAAATCAATTAACTTGAGAATCAAACACATGGAAATTAAATATATCAATAATTATCTATGCAAAAATTAGAAAAGCAATTAAACTCAAAATCAACTATTGAATACAATTTGTTAACTTTCTAAACTCAACATGTGATTGTGAGTTGAAAATCAGATTGGAGAGATGTCAACTTCCAATTTTGAGTTAAAAAGTTGATTTGCATGATTTTACTAGATATTTGTTTCTAATTTCTTGATAAATTGCCAATCAATTAGAGTTGATCAAGGAGTGATTTTTGGCTTTCCATGAGTTCTCAAACCCTATATTTCTATATAAACGTGCCTCAGTCCTTCACAATTCATACTACAAATCTAGAGACCATGTGGAATTTAGAGAGAAACAATGCCATACTATTGAATTCTTGAGATTGTGCAACTTTTGGAGATTCATTGCTAATCTTGTTTTCTTGTTTTTCATTCATAAATAGTTTTCAATTCATTGATTTCAAGTTCATAGATCAATTTCATTTTAGCTTACATCATTTTATTGCATAGAAAATCCCAAAAATATAGATTAATCTTGCATCCATTTCATAGCTTTTGCATTCAAATCCTTCGTTTAGGCGTTACATTGTCACTGATCTCGATCATATTCTGAGAATACCATACTCATGTCTACTAGAAGGCAGTAAATCACCTGATTAGTGATATATCTATTTATTGCATATTTTCTTGTCATTAATCAATACTATTTTACTGACATGTTGTTTCTTCTAAACATGTACAATTTTTACACACATAGTAAGGACCATTAGTGTGTCTTAAGGGTCGTAAGGGGTCTTAGGACCCCTTACGACTCATTTTGACACATTACAACACTTTTGAAACATAAAGTGTGTCTTATGGGGTCATAGGACCACTTATGAAACTTTATGGTTCTAATGGGTATTAATGTGTCAAAATAGGTACTAATGTGTCTAAATGGGTCTTAAGGGGTCATAGGACCCGTTAGGACCCATGACGAATCATTTCAACACATTAATACACATTATAACCATTAAGACCCCTTAAGACACACTTTATGTTTCAAAAGGGTCGTAATGTGTCAAAGTGAGTCATAAGGTGTCCTAGGACCCCTTAGGACCCTTAAGACACATTAATGGTCCTTACGATACATTTTGACACATTAGAACTATTAATGTGTCTTAAGGGGTCATATGACCCCTTAAGACACACTTTTTGGTTCTAATGTGTACTAATGTATTGAAATGTGTCGTAAGGACCATTAATGTGTCTTAAAGGTCCTAAGGGTAGGGCCCCTTATGACTCATTTTGACACATTACGACACTTTTGAAACATAAAGTGTGTCTTAAGGGGTCATACGACCACTAATGACACTTCATGGTTCTAATGGGTATTAATGTGTCAAAATAGGTACTAATGTGTCTAAATGGGTCTTAAGGGGTCATAGGACCCATTACGAGTCATTTCAACACATTATAACCATTAATGTGTCTTAAGTGGTCCTATGACACCTTAAGACACACTTTATGGTTCTAAAGTGTCGAAATGTGTTGTAAGGACCATTAATGTGTCTTAAGGGGTCCTAGGACCCCTTACGACACATTTCGACACATTAGAACCAAAAAATGTGCCTTAAGGGGTCATAGGATCCCTTAAGACACTTTATGACCTTCTAATGTGTATTAATGTGTCAAAATGGATACTAATATGTCAAAATGAGTCTTAAAGGGTCGTAGGACCTGTTAGGACCCATTAAGACCCATTTCGACACATTAATACACATTAGAACCATAAAATGTTTTAAGGGGTCCTATGACCCCTTAAGGCACACTTTTTGGTTCTAATGTGTCAAAATGTGTTGTAATGGGTCCTATGATCCCTTACGACACATTTAGACCCATTACAACACATTTCAACACATTTGGACACATTAGAACCAAAAAGTGTGCCTTAAGTGGTCATAAGATCACTTGAGACACATTAATGGTTTTAATGTGTATTAATGTGTCATAATGTGTCAAAATATGTCGTAAGGGGTCTTAATGGGTCCTATGATCCCTTATGACCTAGTTGGACACATTAATACCCATTTCAATACATTTTGATATATTAGAACCAAAAAGTGTGCCTTAAGGGGTCATAGGACCCCTTAAGACACTTTGTGACCTTCTAATGTGTATTGATGTGTCGAAATGGGTACTAATGTGTAAAAATGGGTCTTAAAGGGTCGTAGGACCTGTTAGGACCCACTAAGACCCATTTTGACACATTAATACACATAAGAACCATAAAATGTCTTAAGTGATCCTATGACCCCTTAAGGCACACTTTTTGGTTCTAGTGGGTCCAAATATGTCAAAATGTGTCGTAATGGGTCCTATGATCCCTTACGACACATTTATACCCATTACAACACATTTGGACACATTTGAACCAAAAAGTGTTCCTTAAGTGATCATAGGATCACTTAAGATACATTAATGGTTCTAATGTGTATTAATGTGTTGAAATGTGTCGTAAATGGTCTTAATAGGTCAAAATGTGTCATAAAGGGGTCTTAATGGGTTCTATGATCCCCTGTGACACATTTGGACACATTAATACCCATTTTGACACATTAATACATATTAGAACCAAAAAGTGTGTCTTAAGGGTCTAATATGTATTAATATGTGGACCAAATGGGTACTAATGTGTTGAAATGGGTCTTAAGGGGTCATATGACCCCTTACGACACATTTTGAAACATTATGACATATTTTGACACATTAATACACATTAGAACCAAAAAGTGTGCCTTAAGTGGTCATATGATCACTTAAGACACATTAATGGTTCTAATGTGTATTAATGTGTCATAATGTGTCAAAATGTGTCGAAATGAGTCGTAAGGGGTCTTAATGGGTCCTATGATCCCTTATGACACATTTGGACACATTAATACCCATTTCGACACATTAATACACATTAGAACCAAAAAGTGTCTTAAGGGTCTAATGTGTATTAATGTGTCCAAATGGGTACTAATATGTCCAAATGGGTATTAAGGGGTCCTACAACCCCTTACAACACATTTAAACACATTATGACACATTTAAACACATCATTTCATATGTCGTAAGGGGTCTTAATGGGTCATAGGACCCCTTAAGACCCATTTTGACACATTAATACACTTTATGGTTCTAATGTGTCGAAATGGGCACTAATGTGTCAAAATGGGTCCTATGATCCCTTATGACACATTTGGACACATGAATACCCATTTCAACACATTAATACACATTAGAACCAAAGAGCGTGTCTTAACGGTCTAATGTGTATTAATGTGTCAAAATGGGTACTAATGTGTCGAAATGGGTCTTAAGGGGTCCTATGACCCCTTACAACACATTTAGACATATTAAGACACATTTCGACACATTTCATATTTCTTAAGGAGTCCTAATGGGTCATAGGACCCCTTAAGACCCATTTTGACACATTAATACACTTTATGGTTCTAATGTGTATTAATGTGTCAAAATGGGTCTTAATGGGTCCTATGATCCCTTATGACACATTTGGACGCATTAATACCCATTTCAACACATTAATACACATTAGAACCAAAAAGTGTGTCTTAAGGGTCTAATGTGTATTAATGTGTCCAAATGAGTACTAAAGTGTCAAAATGGGTCTTAATGGGTCCTATGACCCCTTAAAACACATTTAGACACATTACAACATTTTCTAATGTTTCATATGTCGTAAGGGGTCCTAAAGGGTCATAGGACCCCTTAAGGCCCATTTTGACACATTAGTAGCCATTTCGACACATTAATACACATTAGACCCTTAAGACACACTCTTTGGTTCTAATGTGTATTAATGTGTTGAAATGGGTATTAATGTGTCCAAATGTGTCATAAGGGATCATAGGACCCATTAAGACCCATTTTGACACATTAGTGCCCATTTAAACACGTTAATACACATTAGACCCTTAAGACACACTTTTTGGTTCTAATGTGTATTAATGTGTTGAAATGGGTTTTAATGTGTCCAAATGTGTCATAAGGGATCATAGGACCCATTAAGATCCATTTCGACACATTAGTGCCCATTTCAACACATTAATATACATTAGAACCATAAAGTGTATTAATTTGTCAACATGGGTACTAATGTGTCGAAATGGGTCTTAAGGGGTCCTATGACCCCTTACAACACATTTAGACACATTACGACACATTTCGACACATTTTATATGTCGTAAGGGGTCCTAATGGGTCATAAGACCCCTTGAGACATATTTTGACACATTAGTACCCATTTTGACACATTAATACCCTTTATGGTTCTAATGTGTATTAATGTGTCGAAATGGGTCTTAATGGGTCCTATGATCTCTTATGACACATTTGGACACATTAATACCCATTTCAACACATTTCAACACATTAGAACCAAAAAGTGTGTCTTAAGGGTCTAATGTGTATTAATGTGTCAAAATGGGTATTAATGTGTTGAAATGGGTGTTAAGGGGTCCTATGACCCTTTACGACACATTTTGACACATTTCATATGTCCTAAGGGGTTCTAATGGGTCATAGGACCCCTTAAGACCCATTTTGACACATTAGTACCCATTTCAACACATTAATACACTTTATGGTTCTAATGTGTATTAATGTGTTGAAATGGGCACTAATGTGTCAAAATGGATCTTAATGGGTCCTATGATCCCTTATGAAACATTTGGACACATTAATACCTATTTCAACACATTAATACACATTAGAACCAAAAAGTGTGTCTTAAGGGTCTAATGTGTATTAATGTGTCCAAATGGGTACTAATGTGTCAAAATGAGTCTTAAAGGGTCCTGTGACCCCTTATGACACATTTAGACACATTAATACACATTAGAACCATAACATGTCTCAAGGGGTCATAAGACCCCTTAAGGCACACTTTATGGTTCTAAAGTGCTGTAATCTGTCAAAATGTGTCGTAAGGGGTCCTAGGACCCATTGAGACTCCTTACGACACATTTTGACACATTAATACACATTATAACTATAAAGTGTCTTAAGGGGTCCTAGGACCCCTTAATGTACACTTTATGGTTCTAAAGTGTCGTAATGTTTCAAAATGTGTCGTAAGGGGTCCTAGGACCCATTAGGACCCATTGAGATGCCTTATGACACATTAATACACATTAGAACTATAAAGTGTCTTAAGGGGACTAAGACCCCTTAAGGCACACTTTATGGTTCTAAAGTATCTAAATGTGTCGAAATAGGTCTTAAGTGGTCATATGATCCCTTACAACACATTTAGACACATTACGACCCATTTCAACCCATTTTGACACATTTCAACACTTTAGAAACATAAAGTGTATCTTAAGTGGTCCTATGATCCCTTAAGACACACTTTATGGTTCTAAAGTGTCGAAATGTGTCTTAAGGGGGTCCTATGACCCCTTAAGATCCATTTAGACATATTAATACCTATTTCGACATATTATTACATATTAGAACCATAAAGTGTCTTAAGGGGTCCTATGACCCCTTAAGACACACGTTATGTTTCAAAAGTGTCGTAATTTGTCGAAATGAGTCCTAAAGTGTCATAATGTGTCAAAATGGGTGGTTCTAGGACCATCTAGGAGCCATTAAGACCCCTTTTGAAACATTTTGACACATTAATACACATTAGAACTATAAAGTGTCTTAAGGTACACTTTATGGTTCTAAAGTGTTTTAATGTATCAAAATGTGTCGTAACGGGTCCTAGGACCCCTTAGGACCCATTGAGATGCCTTATGACACATTTTGACACATTAATATACATTAGAACTATAAAGTGTCTTAAGGGGTCCTAGGACCCCTTAAGGCACACTTTATGGTTCTAAAATGTCGAAATGTGTCAAAATGGGTCTTAAGTGGTCCTATGATCCCTTACGACACATTTAGACACATTACAACACTTTAGAACACATACTATTATGTTCATGCTTTGATGTATGTCCCATTAAGACATTCATAATGAACGTGCATGCACATAACATAACATGAACACATGTATGTTTTGATGGTTGAATTTAGTATGTTCTTGTACATGAAATTTGTATATGGTCTTATGTACATGCACTTTTACATGTGTCTTATGTTATGTACATTCTTTTATAATGTTCATGATTTGATGTATGTCCCCTTAAGACATTAGTAAGAATTTAAAATGTTTTTATGTTTTCTTTAGGCTTATGACATATATATGTATATGGATGTATATACATTTTTATATCTATGAAGTGTGTGTTGTGATTGAAAATGTTGTGGACATATATTACCTCCTAATCCAAGACAAGGAGATCCCAATTGATTAACCGACAAGAGATGATCAATGCGAAAATGAATCAATTGGTTATGGATAAAGAGGGAAAGGGGATCTAACTTATTAATTGTAAAGTGAAACAATAAATCAAAAAGATTATGATAAAATAAAACACTTATCTTGAAAGGTAGAAGATCTGGAAATTGCTATTTTCTGGTGTCTGTACTGAGTTTCTAGAAATTTTGCAACCGGATCTAGCCTGGAAACATAGAGATAGAGAAAACCTAGAAATCTTTTTCTTTTTTGAGTCAGGTTGACCTTGACCCAAATACAGGTCGACCTTGACCCCTTTATGTCGACCTTAACCTGCGCTGCTCCGATGGAAAATCTATTTTTGGATCCTAAAAGTTTTTCAAAAAGGGTATCCAAATTTGCTCTATAATTCACTATTCTGCACCTATTCCTGCAAGAAAAATGGTTTTGTTGTTTGGATGAGGGGTTTGCCTTGGTCAAACCCCTATTTTGGAATTAACCTTGAAATAGAATTGAAATGGAGAATGCTAGCAAGTAGTAGAAGTAGATCTAACAATGAAACTATTATATTCAATAGAGATGCAATTGTATTTGAAATATAAATGGATCTTGAAGAAAGAATAAATGGATCTTGAAGATGCACAAAGGATCTTGAAGGAACATCACACCACCATGATGGATAGATCAAGGGTTTGAATGACCAATCTTGAATGGTTGAGCCAAATCCATACAAAGGTTTGAATGCTTGAATCCTTGAACTTCAATGGAGAACTTGAATGCTTAAATATAAATGATTGCTTGAATGTTTTCTTTCTCCACCTTCTTGTTCTTATCTTTCTTGCTTACTTCTTTTTCCATCATGTCAAAATGAGAGGAGAAGGCTTCCTTATATACTAGTCTAGGGTACAAACTTATAGAGAGGCCGACATATGAGAAATAAATTCCCATTAGGCCTATACCCCTAGGAGTGGACCTATATTTAATATATTTTAAGAGTTACTATTTCGAAACTCAAAACAACCGACCTAGAAGCAGAAAAATAAACTTTTGAGTTTCCCCCCGCATCCGGCACACTTTCTGATGAAAAGGGGGACCTAGGTCAAGGTCAATGTTGACCCTAACCTAGGGGGTTAAAACCCTTGGAAAATATGCCAGGTGGGGAAAAGAGTGCCTAGAGAGGCCCAATCAGTGTCCTAAACAGGAACAGAAGATGGAAAAGGGGTAGAAAATAGATGACAATATGCTAATGGCCCAAAACACCCACTAAGGAGGGGTAAACATTCCTAACATGAAAGTGCTTCCATTTTAAGATGATACATTAAGCCCCCACTTTAGTGGGAGTATGGAAATTGAATATACTTGCGGTAAAGTTAGAAGAAAGACTCCAATAGATCACAACGAGGTAGAGCATCACTTAGTTAAGGACATGAGCCCCCAGACCAAGGATTCTAACTTGACATACATGCACGAGGGTGTGAAAATAAAGAAAAAAATAAAGACAAAGCTAAAAGACACAAAACAAAGAGGGGTTAGTACAAAAAAAAACCCAAATCAACTAGCAAAGGAAACCTTGCTAAGAAATGCTTCCTATACTAATATCATATTTGGAAAGCTATCATAAAAGCATAAATGACTACATAAGAAAGACAAGAGAAACACTATAAATAACATAGCTTCATGATCTAATCCTACTAGCATGAAAGTGAAAGAGAGAAAAAGAGAGAGTGATTACCTCACCTAGTAAGATGCCCGCCTTACCATGAATCACCAAGGAGGGAGAGCCCAATAGGTAGCCAAACCTGATAGTTCACCCATAAACTATGCTTTGTAGTTGTAATGCATCTTCTGACGGCTTTTGAAATATCCATAGATCCATATTCGTGTATCATTACGGACTATAAAATGTGTCTCTTCAGGATTTAGCAAATTATGTTTGTTACCTTCTAAGGATTTAGCATATTCGAAATTGAAAATCCGTGTCTCTTCAGGATTTAGCAATTCATGTGTGTTACCTTTTGAGGATTTAGCATATTCAAAATTGAAAATGCATGTCTCTTCAGGATTTAGAAATTTATGTGCATTACCTTTCAAGGATTTAGCATATTTGAAATTGAAAATGTGCGTCTCTTTAGGATTTACCAACTTATGTGTGTTACCTTTTGAGGATTTAGCATATTTAAAATTGAAAATGCATGTCTCTTCAGGATTTAGCAACTTATGTGTGTTACCTTCTAAGGATTTAGCATATTGCAAAATGAAAACTATAGCATAAGGGAGACCCTATATATACCCCCCTCCTTATCTTGGCTACCTAATAGATAGGATAAGGAAGAGAAGGAGGACACCTACTTCACAAAGTAAGGAGATATCCTATTAACAACAATGTACACTATATTCTTAGTGAAGGGTATTGACCCTTACATCAAAGAGCATAGATAATCATGAAAAAGGATATGTCACTTATGGAAAAAGGATTCTCAAAGAGAAAGAGATCTTATCAACAAGACCTCCACCATAGATGAGTGCTTTGGATAAAATATCATCTTTCAAATAAAAGCAAAGAGGGACCAAAGATTCAATCAACACGCCCCCTGCAATCAAGAGGAAGAGGAATCTTGGAACAAAGGAATCAAACTCTAACCCTACAACAAGGGCAAGAGTTTATAAAGAACATAATTTGTAAAATAAAGAAGAGGTGATGACCTAGGACAACAACCTCTCACATAAAAGGATATTCGTAGCCAAAACATCAGTCAGTATAAGGAAATAATGTTGCAGAATAAACAAATGCCACTAAGCTAAGGAAAGTAGATCCCTAGACAGAGAGAAAGAAGGAAAACCTTTCCCCCCAGGTATGAAAGCAAGGGATACCTTTGCAAAACAAATTTCTTTAGAAAATACATCATGGATACTAGAAGAGAACTATGGATGATTATGAGCAAAAGGAAGATATCATAATACAAAACCACAGGGATAAAATATAGAAAGAATAACCAATTAAGCTCAAAATAAAATACATGCTAAGAGCATAATGGATTCTAGAGAAATGGAAGAAATACCTCTTGCCCCCTTATCAAGAGACAAGAGGAGAAAAGATCTACATTATAGAAGAATGAGGGGTATTCCCCGTATGGAAATTATGAATAAATTGTAAAACCACACAAGAGTGAGATATAATTCCTAACGCAACTCTTTCTCTAACATACATCTTGAAATGCACACAATCAACAACTAAATGTGTATTACTATAATGAAAAGGACATGTGTACTTGGAGAGAGAATCTTTCAGCATATGTTTAAAGATTTCTTTCTTAGAATTCATTAATTGAACATACACCTTCTTAGCCACATCTTGAGGAGTATCAGGGCAATCTAAGGAAGGTGTTGAAAGAAGAACATGAAGAGGAGGACGACGATCATAATCAACCTCCTCAAATTGAGATAGAGGAAAACCAAGACCACACATCTTGTTTAGGGGATAGATGAACCAGATATTTAATACCTTGTTCATTAACACCAAGCCCTAAACCCTTATAACCTTGTTTAGCCATCATATTATATCCTGTAGTGTACATATCTTGTAAAGGTTCTGCAGGAGGTGATTGTTTACAATGATCATGAGAAAACATTGTATAAGGTGAAATGATGGGTTTAGAAGAAGTTTCTTTTCTCTTCCCTTTAATATCATCATGGATTAGATAAGAAGGGAAAGGTAAATCCAAGAATTCTTGCACATCTGCATCATGAACCATAGTTTGAGCCCCATCATAAGTGTGAGAAGAACTAGGAATAGCAGATGGAGAATTGGGAATGAGAAAATTAGGAATTGGATTAGGAAAGATAGGATTAGGATTAGGAAGATTAGGAAATGGTGTATCATATACCAAATTCTTCACATAATCCAAAAGAGCAATAAGTCCACCACACAAATCCTTAATGAAAGTTTTGAATGTAGGAAGGCTAGTATTAGTCAATCTCATAATATCATAAGAAAACGAAACATGAAGAGTGACAATCATAATGAAATGGATAATACTCTCATAAACATCATAATTACTATAAAGAGATGCTAAAAGGAGAATAATGAGGAAAATATCCACACACCAAAGCATCTTAAAGATTTTCATAGTGAATTGAAATGCAAGAAATGTTTTTGTATTTTGATGAGTATGTAGTTTTTTTTGTTTTTGTTTTTGTATTTTAAAGCTAATCTTAAGGAAAAGAAGCAAAGCATCCAACACCAAAAAGAATGAGTTGTCTATCGTGGGCTCACCAAAATATAAGATATAAAAATATATATTTAAAGAGTATATATATATTTTTATATCTATGATGTGTAGGTGTGTTGAAAATGTTGTGGAAATATATTACCTCCTAATCCAAGACAAGGAGATCCCAATTGGCTAACCGACAAGAGACAACCAATGTGAAAAGGAATCAACTGGTTATGGATAAAGAGGGAAAGGGGATCTAATTTCTTAATTATAAAGTGAAACAATAAATCAGAAATATTAGGATAAAATAAAACATTTATCTTGAAAGGTAGTAGATCTGGAAATTGCTATTTTTTGGTGTTTGTACTAAGTTTCTATAAATTCTGCAACCAAATTTGGCCTGGAAACACAGAGATAGAGAAAACCCATAAATCTTTTTCTTTTTTGAGTTAGGTTGACCTTGACCCAAATACAGGTCGACCTTGACCCCTTTATGTTGACCTTGACCTGCGCTGCTGAGACGGAAAATCTATTCACGGATCCTGAAAGTTTGCCAAAAAGGGTATCCAAATCTGCTCTGTAATTTTCTATTCCACACTTGTTCCTATAAGAAAAATGGTTTTTTTGTTTGGATGAGGGGTTTGCCTTGGTCAAACCTTAGTTTTGGAATTAACCTTGAAATAGAATAGAAATGGAGAATGCTAGCAAGTAGTAGAAGTAGACCTAACAATGAAGCTATGATATTCAATAAATATGCAATTTTATTTGAAATATAAACAAGTATGTTAATATGAAAGCTTGGAATCAACATTAAAAAGCATAAATGTAAATCAAAACCTCCATGATTGTATGCTTGAAATCCACCTTGAAGGAAGAATAAATGGATCTTGAAGATGCACAAAGGATCTTGAAGGAAGATCACACCACCATGATGCATAGATCTAGGGTTTGAATGATGAATCTTGAATGCTTGAGCCAAATCCCTTCAAAGGCTTGAATGCTTGAATCCTTGATCTTCAATGGAGAACTTGAATTCTTGAATTCTTGAATATAAATGATTGCTTGAATGCTTTCTTTCTCCACCTTCTTGTTCTTATATTTATTGCTTACTTCTTTTTCCATCATGTCAAAATGAGAGGATAAGGCTTCCTTATATACTAGTCTAGGGCACAAACTTCTAGAGAGGCCAACATATGAGAAATACATTCCCATTAGGCCTATACCCCTAGGAGTGAACCTATATTAAATATATTTTAAGAGTCACTACTTCGAAACCCAAAACAACCGACCTGGAAGCAAAAAAATAAAATTTTGAGTTTCCCCTTGCATCCAGCACACTTTCCAATGAAAAGGGGGACCTGGGTCAAGGTCGAGGTTGACCTTGACCCAGGGGGTTAAAACCCCTGGAAAATATGCCAGGTGGGGAAAATTGTGCCCGGAGAGGCCCATTCAGAGTCCTATACAAGCATGGAAGATGGAAAAGGGGCAGAAAATAGAGGACAATATGATAATGGCCCAAAACACCCCCTAAAGAGGGCTAAACATTATTAACATGAAAGTGCTTCCATTTTAAGACAATACAATAGTGATATCACCTTACTCGTGATATCAAAAGATATGATATGCTTCTAAGAAACATTAATGTTTTTATGTTTTCTTTAGGCTTATGACATTTAAATATAACTTAATAGATTTAAAGTACATGTGTGTGTACATACAAAATGTAAATTAATTAAATATTTACTTATTAATTATATTTGAACTGACATGTGCATAAAAAATATACATTACGTACATGAACATCAAGTATGTTTTGATGGTTTAATTTAGTATGTTCTTACATGAAACTTGTATATGTTTTTATGTATGCACTTTTACATATCTTTTGTTATATAATGCTTAAATTGTGTTCATGCTTTTAGCTATGTCCCCTTAAGACATCCTCTTTTAAGACATTAACTTGATAATTTAAATTAATTAATTCTAACTACATACACATGAACTGTAAATTAATTAAACATTAATTTAAATGTCCAATTGATTATAACTACATGATCACATGAAATGTAAATTAATTAAACATTAATTTTTCATTTTAACTGACATGCATGAAAAATATACAAATGACATGAACATACATAAAATAAGTGTACTTAATGTGAACACACACATGAGCATTCATAACATGAACATAAAAAACATGAACATATAAAATGAATAGTACATAGAATAGCATGTGTTTATGAAATAACATGTGTATGAAATAACATACATGTACATGTATATATGTAACATGGTCATATAAAATATGATCCAGAATATAACATGTCTATCAAATGTCTAAAATAACATGTACATATATGTAATGGTCATATAAAATATCCAAAATATAACACATGTCTATATATCAAATGTCTAAAATAACATGAAATGTCAACTAGGGCCATGTCCCGATCCATGACTTGATGATGCTCCAAGTCCTCTAGATCTTTGTGTGAATAATAGAAATATATATACATGCCATGCATACATGTCAAATAAATTAAATACTTATAAATTAAAAACTATTATATATAAATGTACATCTAAAATTACCTGTGAGTCATGCTCCATGGGATCAACAGGTGTTTGTAAATCTCCATAACCTAACATACTATCAATAAGACCATGGAGAAAGTATAAATTTAAAAATTATTGATCATTTAATTCAAAATTTTGAAAAGAAATATATGTACTCATTTCTAGATGCACACATGTAATAAGTTTTAAAGTTAATAAAAATTTAAATAAACACATATATACTGTAGAAGTATATAATTCTCTCTCGATATTTCTCAAGTCTAAATCATGTAATGACACCTGTGAGGGATCAATTTGATTGTCTATAATCAATGTAGTGAAAAGTCGACATGATGAAAGAGGATCTTGGGTAGGAGGAGGTGCATCATCTCCAACTTCAGTCTACTAAGGAGTTGTAGATGGTGTAGGAATATCCTCATCTCTCTGTACACCCTGGTCACCTGGTCCAGTAGATTCTCATGAAAGAATGTGGTCAACGTGTGATGAGATGCCACTCAGAGGAATCCCCATGAGTGTTTGTAAAGCTTGATATGCAGAAAGAAGATCACTAGATAAACATGCACCCATACGACACAAAGAAATAACATCTGATAAAGCAACAACCTCGAGGGGAGATGGTATGTCTGCTATCTAGTACTGATCATCTGTGTTGGAGGATGCAAGTGTAGGAATGGCAGTACAAGAATATAACATGTATCTCTTTCAATGGTCAGATGACATCTCGTGAACACGTGTCATGATACTCATGATACTAGAATACATATCCCTCCTAGTGTCATTTGGTACACTCTATTCTACAACTATCATTTCCAAACCTTTTGGCATAACGAAAAGGTTCAGACCCACCTTTTCCCACTTATTAGCGGGAGCAGGGGCATCAACTGGCATGAATCTATCTAATAGACATCCCCTCCCCTGATCAACATAACCTAGAAATCTATGTAATCAACTTCATGCTGCAAATGAAATTCTACAAACAATTGTTTGCAGAAATATAATGGAAGCTCATCCTTCTGGGGCCACCTATGATGAGTAGCTAACTAGTGAGGATATATAAATTTACAACAAGTTCATCTTTACACCTAGTAACCATGTACCCTCTAACCTGATCCCTTTCTATATAATGAGGAAACATAGTCTTCACCATAGCGGTGGAGACCTCAGTGTCTATTTGTCCATACTTCACAGTGCCAGTAACACTGCGAGACAGAGAAATATGAAAAGTATCGATACTGATGGTATCATAAGGGTTGTATGATTCAACTATCTGAATCATATGAACTGACTCCTCTCTAATACTATTCACCCTATCCCTATTAGGGAGGGTTGTGGATGTCTCAATAGTATGATCGAGAACCTCGATCGAACGTGTCAATCTAGCAATAGTATCAGAAAATAACTGCTCTCTTTCCTCTCTAGAAGAGGTAGACCTATGTGTAGAGTGGAAACTACCTCCCCCCTAAACACTAGCATCTACTGATGATGTAGATGCTGCCTCAGAATGAGATTCCATGTATGATATATATAGATCTAGAGAAAATGTATATGCACTCGAAAGTATGTAGACATGAATATGTATATAAATCTTTGCACATGCATACAAATATATGTACAATATAAATTAAAAAAAATCTTTAATATTTAAAGCACGTGCATGGACACATGTTATGAGATCATCTAGAGAATTTGTAATTTAACTATATATATCTAGCTTGAAAGCACATTATCTTAAAAACATGTACACATTTATATATAATTTAAAAGTTCAACATCACAGAAAAATGAATGATATCTTCAAAGTACATGTACACACACACACACACACACACATCTATGGTTCAAATGGTTCAAGACTATCTATGTAGGCACAAAATTTAACTAGATACCTGTTTGAAGTACATGTGGAACTTAACTCTAGGTTAGTTCTAAGTAAATGTTTGAAAGTTATCTGTTGACTAGTTCATTAAAACTAGGAACTAAAAGTAACCTGGTTAGTTCTAGGATTGAATTATGGTTAACTACACCTGAACTACATGTATGTATGTATAGTGATGTTTTTAAAAGTACATAGAAAGTTAATTTTATATGTATATAAATGAGAATTTATTAAACATATAATGTTTGAAATGATTGAAAGTGAACTTGAACTACATTTCACAAATTAACAAGTGAAATTTAAATTTAAAATGTATGTAGATTTAAAATCTATAAACATGACAAAAAGCTGAATGATATTTATAATTCAAGCATATATTTAAATGAACGTTTATGTATATACATGTAAATCACAAATTTGTACAACTTTTAAACATATATATTTATATAAAGTTCATAAATGTGTATGTATGTTTTGGTTTTATTTAATTATTCTAGATTAATTAGGTTTGAAGAATGAAACTAAGTATTCTCTAGGTAACTAACTAAATTTCACTAGGTCTATTTTTAAAACTAAGTTCAAGAATTTAGGTTAACTAGGTTGACTAGGTTAAAGTAATGTTTGGTTGAAAGTATGGTTAACTAGGTTAAATCTAAGTTTGACTTTAAAGTTTTAAAACTAAGTTTGAAATATACATGTCCAACTTTAACTGTGTGGTTATTTAAGTAATTAAATGAATATAGGTTTGAATTATACATGGTTAACTATGAAGTAACTAAATTTGAATAATTTATCTCTAAAGCTAAGGTTAACTTAGTTTGATAAATTTGACTAAATTAAAAAGTTAAGGTTAACTAGGTTAGTTAGATCTACAATTAACTAGGTTAACTACGGTTAAAACTAAGTTGAAACTAGATTTCAATTATGGTTTGTTATATTTGAACTATGTATATCTAGTGATGTTAAGTAGGCTAACTAAATTTCACTACGTTAACTAAGTTAAGTAGGTTAACTAAATTTCACTACGTTAACTAAGTTAAGTAGGTTTGAAGTACATCAAGGTTGATTAGGTTAACTATATTTATTTAGGTATAGTTAACTAGGTTATCTAAGTTTGACTAAGTTAACTAAGTTTGAATTATGAAAATTTAAGTAAGGTTAAAATTAATTTTGTATAGGTTTGAATTATGGTTAACTACGTTAACTAAATTTGAAAAGGATAGCTAAAAGTTAACTATATTAACAAAATTTAACTAAAGTTAACTACGATTAACTAAGTCAACTAGAGTTCAACTATGGTTAACTAATGATAACTATGTTAAGTAAAACATATTAATATACATTATAAATCTAACATAACTACAAATTATCCTAATAATCATTAAATTAACAAATATACGTACATACACAATGAAATTTTTTAAAAAAATTTATTTTTATTTTTATTTTTAAAAACCTACCCGGTCCAACCGAAAGACTCAAGAGCTCCTCAATTTCTAGAAAGCCACTATAGATGAAATGAAGAGCTTAGAGGGCTCAAACAAATATATAGATTTTTAATTTTTTGTTGAACCATGTTTCGGCCAAAAATGGGTTAACCGAAGTGGTTCTAGATGAAACCTTGGTGCCACGTAGCACCACGTGGCTGCCACTTGTTTTCAGTCGAAAAGTATTCGGTCAAATATGTTTTGGCTGAAACATGTTTCAGTTGAAATGTCTCAGTTGTCCTCTACTACGGCACAGGTACATATGTTTACCCCTAAACAAATTTAATTATCTGATTATCAACATGATTAAATTATCAACTTAATGACCATTGGATGATTTCAAATCAATGACATAAGCTCTTATTTTGACTGAAGTTATGACACACACAAAGTTCTACAAAAGGTCTTCAAAATAGAGACGCATGTCAAACTCTTTGTCCCTTGGGATTTCTTTGACATTTTCCCTTTGAGGAAGATCTTGAACTTAAGAGAGATTGGACTTTGGAGTAACCATTTGACTAGGCAGATTTAGAATCCAGATTCAGGGATGCAATAGAGTCTGTTTTCACTAGTCTATTTATTTATCATTTCAAATTCAAATTTTGGGTAAATTCCTAAGTAAAGTCTAGAACACCTACATCTAGTTTTTATAACTTTTTTTCAGTCTTGGGGTTTAGATTCTAGAATTTTTCTTGAGGGTTTACATTTTCATTCTTTTCTACCACCACTACCATACCAGGCTACCAAAGATGGGTAAAGAAAAAGTGATTTTTTTTCCCAACTAGTTAAAACCCTAGGTTTTATTGATGAATACTATGATTTTTATGATCCTATAATAGATGGTAGGTGAACCACATAACTTATATTTTCATTGAGAGTAAAGCTGCAAGGGCACAAAAGCACAAAAAAATATCTATGAAAAAATATTAAGACTAAACATAAATTAAACTATAATGTGGGATGTTGGATTGGGATGCATGATGTTACCTAAGGTTTTCCCTTGCACGAAATTTATCATGATCTACACCCAAAATTATGATGAGATTAGAAAATATTATTAATAAAAATATCCAAAAGGAAAGTTTATCCATTAATAAAGAAGAATTGAAAAGTTTGTTGGACTTAGGGTTTGGAGTAGAAGATTTTGGAAACTCAAACATCCACATTGACCTAGAAAATTTTTAACGCCCTGCTAGGGAACCCATGAGGATGAATTCTAAACTTAACAAAATGACATGACATTAATTTTTTTTAATAGGACAAGGGCACAATAATATATAATTATGATTTCAAAAAAATTATGATTGTAGAATTTAACATACACAATTGTTTTTAACAACCTAAAAGATTTTTTAGATGGAGGAGTGAGCGGGAAAGGAACAATTCAAATTTCAAATCTAGACAGCAGAGGGAATGGCGGATTTGACACTAGTTCATCGGGGACTGGAAGTCAACAGGAGGAGACAGATGCAAACAGAGAGCAAGGAAAGAATCCTGATGTCGATTTGGGGTCAGGGGACCCGGGGGGGCCCAAAATGGTGGCTACTGATCAAAACATGATGAATACCAGCATGCCTGTCAAAATTTGGTTAGGTCTTTTTGGTGTTAAGCCAGTTGGTAAGTCCTCTCTCCCACCTATTAAAAATTTATCCAACCTCGAGCAGGGAACTTTTGCTATCACCATTTCGGATCAAATCATTGATTTTAATATTTCTAGAATGACTAACTCTCTTGTGGGGAGATTTCTGGGGTCTCACCCTAATATCAAGGTGGTTAGGGCTTTTGTGAAAAGAAAATGAATCTTGAAAGGTCAAGTTGAGGTGGAGGCTCTCCCCAGAGGCTGCTTGTCCTTTTCTTTTTCTTGTGAGGAAGATCTAAGGAATACCTTGTGTAATGGATCGTGGGTGATAGGAAAGCACTCCATGATTCTCCATAAGTGGTGTCCTAACCTAAATATGGAGGATGATTTGAAAGTGTAGGCTCTGGTCTGGGTGAACCTCCCAGGCCTACCACTTGAGTTCTGGATGGAAGCTGTTTTCAAGGGAATAGCTAATGTTTTTGGGGAACTCTTGTCTATGGATCCTGTCATGATCTCTAGGAGACACCTAACATATGCCAAGATTTGTGTGGGGGTTCATCAGGGAGTGGACATGCTAGAATATATAACACTCTAGTCCAAATTAGGCTCTTGGGTCTAGAAGATTGAGTATGAGTCCACACCATTTGTCTATTATCACTATAAGAAAACTGTGATTGGGCTAAACAATGCCCAAAACTAATACCCCAAACTAAGAAACAAAAGAAGGTGTGGGTTAGAAAGTTAGGATCTGGAATGAACTTTAATGGGAAGATTGACAATGGGAAGCAAGAAGGAATGATGGAGGAGAGGGATCCTATTGGAGAAGGTAGTGACACTTCCCCTTTTGACACAGAGCTGAATAAGTGGGTTAACATGGAATTAATTAATGATTCTCCCCACAGGAAAAATAATGATTCTTTTGTTGAAGAAGTTCAGAGCAGGCCCTTGGATGCAATGGAGGTTAAGGAGGATTTTTATGTGTATTTGATTGAGAGAGAAATGTCTGGAGGTAATGTTAAAACCTTATCTATACATAATAAGGATGATACCTTCTAGGATGCCCAAAATTGTGCCATACTAGGGTTTTCTGAGGACTTGTCTTAGAATACTATCTCTACTCCTACAGGATCTGACATGCATTTACCCCTTATTTCTAAATCTAAAAAGTGGGGAGATGAGGCAGATATTGATGCTGCCCTTTTGGGGTGTGATGTCTTGACTGAAGATGGATGGATAGATGTAGAGAACAAAAAGATAGTGAAGAATAAGAAAAAAGGAGTGCTGAAGATGATAAAGAATGCTACTATGATTGCTAGAAGTACTAGAAGTAGCAAAAATGGAGATGTGGGAGCCATTCATGTTTCCCCAGGAAGGCCCTCTAATCAGAAAAGAATAGCATTAGAGACTGGTAGGAACATAGCGGATGGTAGTCAAAGAACCATCCTAGAGTCCGAATCCTTTCATAAGCAATGAAGATTATTTCTTGGAATGTAAGAGGATTAAATAATCCTCATAAGCAAGATATGGTTAAAAATATGATAAGAGATAACAAGCCAGATATTGTTTTACTTCAGGAGACTAAGATGTCAAAGAAAAAAGTTGAGAAATTCCATTTCTTTAGCAATGGTAAAGCCCTAGGTGGTGATGCCGATGGGTCTTCATGGGGGATTGTGGTTACTTGGAACTATAATTGCATTAGGGGGGAGGTTATCTCCCAAGGTAATAATATGGCTAATATCAGATTTTGGCATATTAAGGATGGCACCTCATGGATTTTGACAAATATCTATGCTGCCAATACTAAATGGGGGAGGAATTTTTTTTGGAATGATATCTCTAGAAAAAGGAGTGATTTTTCTGATGAAGGATGGATCATAATGGGGGATTTTAACACTCCTTTAAAGGAAAATGAGAAACTTGGAGGGAGCCAACCAAATTTGAACAACAAAACTGATCTCATGGACTTCATTGATAGCCAAGCCTTACATGACATTGAATTGTAGGGGATTAGTTATACTTGGACCAACAAGAGATCTGGTAATGAGCTTATCCAAGTCAAACTTGACAACGTGCTTACTAGTAGTAAATGGTTTAATAGTTATTCTTGCACTTTATCGACTTATATTAGAGCTGGTTTAGATCACTATCTGATTAACCTTATTTCTGAGCCTAATGGTTTGAAAAGGAATTTCCCTTTTCATTTTGAGAAAATGTGGACTATCCATCCTAATCTGGAAAAAACTCATTAAGGAATGGTGGAGTATTAGGATTGAAGGAACAACAATGTTCAAAATTGCCAAAAAACTAAAAAATGTTAAGGACAATATTAAAAAATGGAACAAAGAGACTTTTGGGAACATCTTTACCAACAAAAGGAAAATTGTAGAGGAGCTGAAGGAAATTCATGATAGTATTCAGAAGGATTGGTACAACATCTTTTCTAAGGATGAGGAAGATACTAAACTTGTGGAATACCATGATATCATCTCAAAAGAGGAAAGCTTTTGGAGACAAAGGTCTAGGAAGATTTTTTTGAAGGAAGGGGACAAAAATTCAAAGTAATTTTTCATGACCATGATGAAACACAGGATGAGAAATAAAATCTCCAGACTTAAGATTAATGGAGCCATTAGTGAAAAAGAGGATGAGTTCAAGGGAGAAGCCAATAAGTTTTTCGGTGATCTCTTGAAGAAAGCTGATAACTTGAACAAGGAAAGTCAAAAGGAGCTGTTGGATGGTATTCCTTGTATTTTGAATGAAGAAAATAATAGAGAAATTATTGATATCCCTTCAAAGGATGACATTCATAAGGTGGTCTTTTCCTTTGAAGGTGACAAAGCCCCTGGCCCTGATGGGTTCCCTCTCTTCTTTTTTCATAAGTATTGGAGTATTATTGAGGATGATGTTACCAATGTGGTTAAATAATTTTTTGGCTCAAGAAGGATTCTTAAGGAACTTAATGGGACCTTTATAGCCTTGATTCCAAAGAATGTGGGGGTGGATAGTTTGGATCAGTTCAGACCTATCAGTTTATGTAACTCTGTGTACAAGGTTATCTCAAAAGTTCTTACATCGAGAGTTCTTCTTTTCCTGCCTTCCCTAATTTCTAGACAACATAATGGCTTTGTCCCTGGGAGACAAATTCTGGACTCAATTCATTTATGTTCATGAAAACATCCATTCCCTGATGATGTCTAAAAAAGAAGGTTTTTTGTTGAAGCTAGACTTGTCTAAAGCCTATGATAGGGTGGACTGGGATTTTTTGAAGGCTACTTTAGAGGCTTTTGGTTTCAATAAGAGAAGTAGAGATCTTATACATTGTTTGGTCTCCTCTGATGCTTTCTTAGTGCTTGTGAATGGATCTCCTACTCCCTTCTTCAAGTCTTAAAGAGGTCTTAGATCGGGGATCCTTTGTCTCCAATCTTGTTCATTATTATGGCGGAGTGTTTGGGTAGATATGTTGGCCGGTTGGTTAAAAAAGGTGAATTTATAGGGCTACAACCTTCTTCAAAAGAGCAGATTTTTTCTCACCAACAATTTGTGGATGACTCTATTTTTATGGGGGAAGCCTCTATAAAAAATTGGTAAAATCATAAAAAAAGCCCTTGATAATTATGGTATTGCTATTGGACAGATTATAAATTGGAACAAGAGCTCTATTTTCTTCATTAATGTTCTTGAATGAAGACAAGAAAGGATAAAAAGGGTTATGGGATGTGAGGTGGGATGCCTTCCTGGGTCCTACTTAGGTTTGCCTCTTTGCCTTGATCCCCTTGATTCCTTTTGGAGAGCTATGATTGATAAATTCCATAGGAGCTTAGTTGGTTGGAAGGGTGCTCTTTTGAGCTAGGCTGGTAAAATTTTGGTTCTTAAGGCTACTCTCCAAATCATCCCCCTCTATGCTTTAAGTATTTTTAAAATCCCTAGGAATTTGTTTGAAATTATTGAGAAAATTCAAAAGAATATCCTTTGGTCTAGAGTGGAACACAAAAAGAGAATGGCTCTCATTGCTTGGGATAAGGTTTGTAAACTAGTTAAGAAAGGAGGTCTCGGTCTTCGAAGTATAAGAAGTATGAATGATTTTCTTATGGTCAAACTCCTTTGGAGATTTTTCAAGACCCTGGGAGAATGGAGTACTATTTGGCACAACAAGTATAACAGGGACAAGAGTGACTTCCAATTTTTTTTGAATCAGGAATCTACACAAGGAGGTTCTAGCATTTGGATTAATGCTTTGAGAAACAAGGATTTGATCAAGAAGGGTGTCAAATGGAAGGTGGGAAATGGTAAGACTATTCTTTTTTAGGAAGATGTTTGGATTTTGTATCACCCTCTTAATTTTGATTCAAATTGGAAAGAAAAGATGCTGCATTGCAAATAGGCTTTTGGTTCGCATGTGGCAGAGTATTGGGATGGGGATAACTGGACTAACTTGTCTAGGGTGGATCCCTCTCTTAGAAGTCTGAATAAAATTTTGAATGTTGTCTTCCTCATTGATGAAGAGGATACTTTAATCTAGAAATACAATTCTAATGGCTCTTTCCCGGTCTCCTCTTTGTATATGCATAATTTTGAGAATTGCCTTGAACCATGTTGGGTGAAAGCTTGGTTTAAAGGTTTAACCCCTAAAATTAATGTGTTTTTCTGGATCTTATTGCAGGATAAAATCTTAACTATTGACAATCTTAGGAAAAGGGGTTTATATCTAACTAACAGGTGATATCTATGCAAGAATGATGAGGAGAACATTAATCATATGACTATTCATTGTGCCTTTGCTAGGAAAATATGGGAGAAGTTTTTGGATTTGATGGATATGGATTGGATCTTTCCATAGGGTATTCAGGAGCTTTTTACTTCATGGAGATCTCCTACTAATAATGATCTTTTATTATCTATCTGGAACTTCCTTTTATCCTATATTTGCTGGGGGGTTTGGAAAGAGAGGAATGATAGGATATTTAGGAATAAGGAGTCTAGTTGGGATATGATCTTCCATAAGATTAAGAGAGCTTTTCTGGAGAACATGTGGTTGATGAATAAAGATCAGGATCCTAAAGATGATTGGGAGGTGAAAGTGTTAAAAAATTGGAAGCTAGATGGTAAGAAGGCCCATGATATCAAGATAAGTTTGAGGGATGAGGCCCGCTGGGATTGCCCCCCTAATGGCTGGATGAAAATCAATTTTGATGGTGCCTCTAAGGGCAACCCAGGGATTGCTGATTGCAACATTGTTATTAGAGATGATAATGAGAATTTCAAGGGTGCCAAGGCCATTACTATTAGTTTTAATACTGACCATGTTGCTAAGGCCAATGCTACTCTTTAAGGTCTTATGTTGGTGAAAAGGAAAAATTATAGAAAAGTTTGGGTTGAAGGGGATTCTCTGAATATTATTAAGTGTCTTAATAATATCATGACCCCTTCATGGACAATTGTTAATGCCGTTAAAAATCCAAAAATATCATAAAATCCTTTAAGGTGTGTGTGATTACTCATAATTATAGGGAAGCCAATTTAGTGGCTAACTAGGCTGTGAATGTAGCGTGCTGTAACCAGGTGGACATTGAATGGGATGAAAGGATCTTCCTTCCTCCTAAAGGGGCATCATTAATCGATATGGATCGATTTCATAGTAGGAAACATGTACTTAATGAAGATCACATTAACGAATAATAAGTGTAGGGGCTTGTGGGAGGATGACGAAGGACATTGGGGTGATCTCGAGATGATTATTGCCTTTAAATCGCACAATTTATGGGTCTTTCGAGGCATCAAAGGATATTATTATGACTTCAAGCCTACACTTTAGAGTGTTGTGAGAAGTTTTGAGAGAGGTTTTTTTGATAGTTGTAGAGCCATGGGAGGTCATAAGAAAAGATGTGAGCCAGGGAATTGTAATGAGTGGAACCCAGAACCTGGAGGTTTGGAACATTGTTAAGGAAGGGGGACTGGTGGTTTATTTTAAAAAGTTGCATGGAGGGAAAATTGCTATTACCAAGCATTTCATCAAGACCTGAAACAAATGGAAAATTATGGTGGGAATGTAGAGCATGGAGGTGACTGAGGAGATCATCGCTTAGGCGATGAGTCTTAAGATATAAGGGATTAACTTCTATAGGGACAAGAAGGTGTCGGATAAAGCTCTAGAGGTTTTTGCACCTACAGTCCAGGAAAGGAAGTGCATGGTTAAGGTTGATAATTCTTACTTTAACCCTAAATGCATCTCTAGGCCGTGGAGACTGGTTCTTTTTGTTATCATTAGTTACATTACGCTGGATGGCAGATATACCAAAATTTATAATCACCATTTGATTCTGTTAAATCATTTTAGACATGGGGTTAACGTTAATTTCCCCTTTTATCTATTGAGCTCTTTGAATGCTATGATTTTTAGCTGGTAGAGGGACCCTGATGGTGACCATGCCTATCATGATGGGCTGATGGTCCTTATCTATGAGGTTCTAAAGTCTAAGAAGGTTGAGAGGTCGTGACTAAATCAGAAGGCCCTTGAAGATTATGACACTGATGGAAAAGAGTCAAAGGAACCCTTTATGGAGGACATTGAAGAAGATGAGGGTGATTTTGAGGAAACTAGAAAACCCTCCAGGCATCTTGAATCCTCGTCCAAAAGCAAGAAGACCAATATTGAGGATTCGATTATTGATATGGAGGTGGAGGAAGAGGAGAGTAGGGATGACAATGTGAAGGGGAAGGGTAAAAATAAAATGGAGCCTATAAGGAAGCGCACCAAAGCCAATAAGAGGATTAATAAGAGGGGTAAGAGGGTTGTCATTTCTTTCGATGATGGCTTTGCCTCATAGGAGAATATTCAAGGAAAATAGGAAAAGCGGGTGGAGAAGGATCCTATCATGGAGGAAAGAGATGATTTAGATCAAAATGTTCTGGTTGATGACAACATCATGTGGTAAATAGCCTAGGATGTGGCTAACATTGAGAAGGATGGTCAGGCTGATACAAGGGATAAGGTGGAGAGCTCCAAGGAGGAGACAATGGGTGTGAATAAGGACTTTGAAAATCTAGGGTGTTTTTCTTTCCTTATCAACCTCAGCACCATGAAAAATGACATCAACACTATCAAAATCCATATCCATCAGCTTCAAAAGGAAACATGGATCCTTGGAAAAATGAATCTAGGAGAGAAGACTATGGGACAATGCATTGATGAGCTGAAGGAGACTATTGGCAGGGTTGAGGGGCTTACGACCTTTAATGACAAAGTCATGGCTATGGAGGAGAAAATAAAAGATGGGGAGATGGTTAAAAAGAGAATTGAAAAAATGGAAAATAGAATTGAGAAGTTGGAGAAGATGGTGGGTAACATCGTTGAGCAGAGTTTTTCCATTCTCAAGGCTTCAGCTGATCATGTCAAGATTCTCGTGGACAAAATGGAAAAGGGAAAAGGGGAGCAGGCACTTATTGAGGTCAAGGAAGACCACAAACCTAGAAAAAGAACTAGAGAAAGCTTCAAGAAGCTAGAGGATAATAAGAACAAAGATATTGAGGAACTCAAAGTTTCCTCTCACAATATGCAGATGCTAGTTGAACAAGAAGCTAATCTTATGAAGTGTATCTAGCCTACTGTCTGCTGTCTGCTATCCTGCTATCTTTTTTTTATCTGTCTTTCTATTTACAGACTTGTTAAATTTTTTGGTGTCTTTTTTTGGTGCTGATGCACTGTTTCCAATAGATCTAATGCTTATCTTGTAATATTGATGTAAAAGGTTTCAGGTCCTTTCAAAACCTATTTTTACATAATCAAAACATACACAATTGTTTTGCTAATATTATAAAGTGAGATTAACCTTATCTTTAACCTAGGTCCTCTAAGGCTCCCTAAAGTCGCTACTTAAGAAACGTAACTACAATAACCATCTAATTAAGTATCTAACATCACAATGAATTACATTCTATTAAGCATGAAAATTAACATTGTCTTTAACTTATTTTTAAACACCAATATCAGAATGTTCCTAATATTTTTCCAAGATAACAACCATAATATCTAATCTTAGAGAAATGAAAATATACCTATAATGATATCTAAATTAATCCTTTTACAATATGATCCAATCTTACAAATGATAAATAAAGATACATCTTGTATGTGACTGAATGTGACCTCTAAATCAGGCACAACACAACATGGTCATTATTCACTTGATAGAATTTGAGAGAGAGTATGAAGAACTCAATCCAAATTCCATGGTGAGGCGACCTGTTGCCTCCTATGTGAATGGGGTGTTTGAATACTCTCAGAATGAGAGCCAATAGCTGGGAGACCAATTCAACAATGGAGGATTTGAAAGCAAATATGAGAAAAATGAAACTAAGCTAAGAATGAATGCAATTAATCTAGAAAACTTTGAAAGAAATATGAAATGCAGATTTTTATTTGATTTTGAAATAAAGATGATATTAGACTAAGAACAAGTAAGCAAATTTAATCTAAATGTGAAATGCAATTACACTAATATGAGAAATTAAACTAGATAATGCAATAAAAGAGCTTTGAAAATAATGAGATATGAGACTAAAAAATGCTATAGTGTAGATGCTCTCAAAAATTGCTCTCTCTTTTGAATGAGAAGAAGAGGCTCATTAAATAGAAAAGCTCGGGAGAGGAATGAAGAGTTTCTTGATTCGAAACTCCTGACCCTTCATTCCCATATTGAGACAAAAATGCAAGAATTACTTAATAAAAAGAATGGAAAATGCCACACAGGTGACCTTTCGAATATCAAGAATTATCAATTCAAAAAAGTGTGTCCATTCGAATATCAAGTAATTATTAATTCCTTTTTATGTGTAATTAGCTAAAGGGGGTAGATTTTTAATTTAATTAGAAAGCACATAGGACTTTACAATTAAATTAATGTATCATAGAGATAATTTAGCTAATAAAGTCAAAGACTTAGGAATTAATTTTAGTGTTTGATTATTGCAATTTATGGTCTTTGCAATTGACATCAAGTCAAATTAAGTCAGATATGAGAGAGAAAATTGCCTAGGGAACTAGGACTTTGGTGATGTAAAATCAAGATAATGCACCAAAATTGATGAAATTAAATAGGTGCCAATTTTGGGGTATTACACATCTCAATTCTAATCTCAACTACCTGTACAATAATAAAATGAAGGAAATGAGTGGAAAGAGATGGATGAGAGATAAATAAGGGGGTTTAATCATATTTCCTATTATACTTTAGGAAGGAGAGATAAACCAATAGGATTAGAAGGATCCAAGTGTTGAAAAGGTATCTAGATTCCTTCATTAATATGGATAATTGATAGGAAATTATGAAAACTAAGGTAGAATAGAGGAAATGATTGACTTTCCGTGCACATACATTGACAAAAAAAATAGCTTTGCATGGGGATCATAAACAAAAACTAGAAGATGCTATTGGAAACTACAATTGAAACAATTGTTGTATTGTCATTGATGTCAAACCTTAATTGGTAAGACTGTTGCTACTTAGGAAAGTACTATATCTATTGTATTGTTGTGAAGGATTGGGGAAAGGTTGCTAACAATAGAACCTAGGGAAAGGTTGAGTTATCTTGATACTACAAAGTGTACTTGACTATGTTGTACAATGATGAGATAATGTATTGTTTATACTAGTAAGATTGAAGACTAAACTGGTAGGCTTGACCAAGCAAAAATGGAGAAATCATGTTTAAGTCGAGTAATGTTAGTGTCGACCAAGTCAGTGTATGCCGAGCAAAATTCTAGTGTCGACCGAATAACAATTAATTGCCGAGGAAGACAGTATAAGCTGAGGAAACATTTTTAGTAATGACCAAGCTTTCTACATGAAGACCAAGTAGTTGATCATAGTATTAACCGAGCATCAACATTTTTATATTTGAAGAGAATTTAGTTTTGGAGCCGACATTATTGAATTCTTAGATTATGTAAAATGTGTTGACTTTATTTATTGATTGTTTGAAAGCATTAAATGCATTGTAAAATGTTTTATTGTAAATCTTTAAGAGATTTGAGATGATTCTAGAAATGAAGCCAAAGAACATGAAGCGGGTAGATTCAATGAATCTGACCTAACCCTAAAATCTATGAATGAGATTGAGCAGCATAAGATGAGTTAACCTAATTGAGGAAAGTATTAAGGGAACCTGAGCATTGGATATGCGTGTACATGGGTGAAAAAAGAGAATGTTGGAAGATTAGTAAAGTTTTATTGACTGTTTAAGTAGGAAAGGCTGAAGGAGAATTGTGGTGGTTGCTTGAAGAAAAGTTTCGAGCAGATCACAGATGGAGATGGAAAAGTTTCAAAGTCATTAAACTAGCATTAGTGTACGGAATCAGATCTGATATTTTCAAAGTGAGTTGTATGTTTTTCAGATCAATATTGCTGCTACTTTCTAACCATTGTAACAATCAAAATCCTTTTAATAGAGGTTGACCTAACAATCATATGTTAAATCCTTTGAACAAGGTTTCATTCTAATGGAGTGTATGCAAGTCCTATAACAAGGCTCACTTTTAACAGGGTGATTGAAATCCTTTAACTGGGTCACACCTAATAGTGTGTATTGTAACCTTTGACAAGGTTGACTTTTAACCGAGCTCACTTCAGAAAAGTGAAAATAATAGTAGCATGTTACAAAGTGGTTTTCCCACATTGGGTTTCCACTATAAATCTTGGTGTTAATACTTGTGTGAATGTTTTGGTTTGAACATTTCTATGTTTTAAAAGTTAAGTTACTGCTAGGTAGTGGACTGCATTGTTATATGTTTCTATTATTGAATCAGTGATGACCGAGTTTGGTTTGGTTATTGGATCTGATTTAAGGAAAAGTTTTTAAGTTTGTCTTATACATCAGGACCTGAGAACAACTGATTCACTCCCCTCTTTGTTGTTCTAAATCATATTAACAATTGGTATCAGAGCTTTGTTGCTTATTATTAGTGTTTATAAAAATCAAGTTTAAAGGGACTTGAAGCAAATGATCAGGATGTATAAGGAGGTACCGAAGCTAAATAAGGAAAACTTCCCTGCATGGCAAAGCTTGATGAAGCTGCATCTGGTAGGTATTGGTGACTCTGCAAAGTACTACATTGAGAATGGCTATGTCTCACCTGTCACACCTTTGATTACCGAAGAAATGAGAGCTAAGCAAGAACATAATCAGGCAATGCTGGAAATTGCATCTGCCCTAAGCTATCTAGAATTTGAGGACATTAAGGATTGCACAACTGCTAAGGAGATGTGGGACACTCTTACAAGGATCTATGGTGGTGACTTAAATGTACTGAAAGCAAAGGCTGAGAGTCTTAGAGGTAAGTTTGATGAAATGAGAATGCAAGAAGGTGAGAACATTGCACAATATTGTGGTAGAATAAAAGAAGTTGTGAATGCTATTAGAGGAGCAAATGGGGTTATTGATGATGAAACTATAATTGGGAAAGTACTAAGAACCCTGCATCCTATATATGCTATTAAGATCTCAGCTATTTAGGAATCTAGATGCAACTCTGCTAATGTGTTTACTTTGGAAAGTTTGGTTGGTAAGCTGACTACTTTTGAACTCTCTAACTATGATAATTTCACTATTGGTAGTATTGGTAATGTTGAATCTGCTTTCAAGTCACAACTAGTTTTGAACAAGCCATAGAAAGAAAAAGAAAGATGCATCAGTGAAAGTGAAAGTGAAAGTGACAGTGACACTTCTGATGAAGAACTGGAAGATCTAGAAGCTCTTATGGCTAGAAGACTGAGAAGAGGAAAAGGAAAGTATAAAGGTAAACTCCCTATTATATATTTTGCATGTAATAAAGTTGGTCATATAGCTGCTATATGTCCTGACAGGAAGGATAAAAATGATGAAAGAAAAAGCAAACACAAAGACATAAGAGATGACAAAAGCTACCGAAGGAAAAAGGACTACAAAGGAAAAGGTAAGAAATCTTGTTACATTGCTGAAGAAGAAACTGACACTGATAGTGATGATTTTGAAATTGAGGTAGTCTATGTTGCAATGAAAGATGAATCTGATGAGGATGAGAAAATTGCATTGATATCCTATGTGAACAAGAATGATAAATGGATTATTGATAGTGGTTGTTCACATCACATGACTGGTGACAAAAATAAGTTTGAGACCTTACATCATTATAGAGGTAAAAGTGTAAAATTTGGTAATGATGCACCATGTCCTGTTAGAGGAAAAGGTTTGATTAAACTGTCTGATAAGATATCTTTTGAAAATGCATATTGGGTTGAAGGTCTTAATTAAAATTTGTTAAGTGTTGCTCAACTCAACAGAACTGGTTATCGAGTGGAATTTTATCACAAGAAAGCTAAAATATTTGATGCTACTAGAGAACTAATTGGAACTGGAGATCAGACTAGAGGTAATTTGTTCTATCTTGACCTATCTGAAGAAGCATGTATAATTGCACAACTTGATGATATTTGGTTATGGCATAAAAGGCTATGTCATGTTAACTTTGACAATTTGGTAGAGATAAGTGTAGACATGGAAAATTGGCAAAGGCTTAAATCAATCAAAAGGTGCATCAAGTCATCAAAATAGCACTAAAAATCAATAAATGGAACAAAGGCAATTCAAATCAAAGGAAAATTCAATTAAATGATTAAATAAGGCTTGAAAAGGGGAAAAACACTAAGAAATTGATTAAATTCAATTAATGACATAGTTGTTGAAATGAAAAATCAAAATGAACCTCTTACCCTTCATGGCTAAATTTAATTACTTTAATTAATTAATAAATACTAAATTCCCTCAACAAAGGAAAAAGGAGACAAAATGGACACAAATCACTCACTTTTGTTGAAATGGTCCAGCCTTTTGAAACCATTTAAATGTTTGTCCCCCAATTTAGGGACAAAGCAAAGCCAATTGACCTTACCCAAGCATAACCATGGTTATCTCACTCTACCCCCTACCCTTGGGAAAATCCTATAAATAGAAGGCATTTTGAGGCATTATTCATCCACTCCATATCTTTGAATTGCAGCAAAGCTCTTGCAATTTGCATCCACACCACTCACTTAGCATTTTCTTTGATAATTAGTTTAATTGTTGATCATTTTAGAGATTTTCTTATCAAATAGAGCTAGAATTTGATAATTAGATCTAGTTTGCATATCATTCTTAGTTCAATTCTCATAATTAGAGTGTCACTAGTGAGGATTTGCAGCTGAGAGCCTCACTTACTACTTCAATTTAGAGAACCATGAGATATTTAGATTAATTATGCATTATTTAGATTAGTTTGCTTTGAATAGTGTAAATTCTCTTTAAATCTTGTTATTTCATGAAGGTGTAAATCACTCACACACAAATGGCGCCCACCGTGGGGCTCTAGGCCTCAAATTTATCATAATTTCCACGTTATTTGCAAAATTTAGGCTAGAATTGCATGATTTTGCTCACTGTTTGCAAGTTACAGGAAAGAAATCACGCCTACAGGTAAAGAAATCACGCTTATAGCAAAGAGATGTCACTCGCGGTAATTAAAATGTCGCTTGGAGTCTGAACACTCACGCTTCTTAGACCGCAGAATCACGCTTCTGGACAAAGAAATCATGCCTGCAGACATTAAATTCTCGCCTCACGCACAAGCAGCTGATGCCTTTGGCTATTTAGATGTCGCCTGGAAAGAATTAAAAGCCGCGGCCGAGGAATGAGTTTACGCCTGGTGTAAAGGGAGTTTACTGCATTTCGCATTTAATTTGTCGCTCTGAGTATTTTAAATGTCACTTTCAGTTAATTAAATGTCGCTTCTCTGAGTTAATTTGTCGCTTGAAATAAAGAATTTACGCGGTCATTTAATTTGATATCGCACTTAATTACTTTAATCTCGCTTGAGCCCCTTTTGGTGACGCTTGCAGTTAAAGTAATTACGTCTTTGTTAAATTAGATCTCGCTTTTAGCATGGAGAATGTCGCCTGGTTTAGTATTGATATTGTATCAGAGTAATTACTGTTGTCGCATGTATTAAAGATTTCACGCGTTTGCAAAATTTGATATCGCACTTGTCTATTTTAATCTCGCTTGAGCCCCTTTTGGTGACGCTCACGGTTAAAGTAGTCACGTCTTTGTTAAATTTAATCTCGCCTGCAGTCTGGATGATGTCGCCTGACTGTATTTTCTCTATTTTGTCAAAATAAGGACTGTATGCTAACTTTACTATCATTTTTTTTTGTCTCAGGAGCATGGTCTGTCATAAGAAAGTGCAAAAACCAGAGAGAAGGCACAATTTAGAGGAGAAATTGATCTCTAAAAGGATAAGGAAAGAAAACCGGGTACATTCTACCTTTGTTCTCAACAATGATTTAGAGAAAGAAGTAGAATTACATGCTATATACATTGCTATTGTAGATGCTTACAAATGAAAATATGTCTCATTAAATTGGGAATTTAATCCTTAAGTTTGTAAGAATTTTGCAAATATTTTGGTAAAAAAAATCAAAAGCATAATCAATCATATCATTTTAAGCTTTGATTTTGGTTTCCCCTCATTTTGTTTGGATTGTGCTGACTAACTTGTTGGTGGAGGGAATGTTTTGCTAAGGTAAGAGAAGGATTTGGAGAGAAAATGAAAATCTACTACTTAAAAATGCACCTAGCCTTTGCTAGCATCGTTTGAGGTATTTTTCTCATCAAGCTTGCACTTCCCTTAGCTTGTGGCATTTCAAAGTTCAAAACATAGTTTAATCATAAAAGGAAAAAAATAAACACTTCAATTCTAAGAACCCCTTTGTCACGGGGTTGAAAAAGAACCAAATTTGATTGTGAGTGTTTGGGATAAGGGAAAAGCAATAGGGATATGCTCTTCACTCTTTGAGTGAATCAAATTCCCAAACTTGCTCTACCAAATCCACTTTTCATGCTTTCAAATGAACATGTTTAAAACTTAGTGGGCTCGCCTCCCGAGATTGTTTTAGAAGGGCCGGTGAGAGGGACAGCCCAAAGTGGGATACACTTGCTTTTGCCGTGAGAATCCGACCCACTATAAAATGAAACGCGGGTATCCTTAATGGGGTACACGACAAAAGAATTTTAGCTCTTTCGAACTTCCTCTAGTAGTCCTAACGGATTGCGCAAAATCATGCTTTTGTGCGTGTGGGAAGCCCCTTAACATAGTTGGGGGATGAAAAGCTAAGATCTCTTTTGAACGAAAAACTTACTACATAACGGTAAAATAGCAAAACTACCTATTAGAGCCATGTTTACGAACCAATTATGTGCTAGGTAGATTGTGTGGAAGCTATTCTTGTGTTAAACCTGTGAAAACGTTCAAAAATATACACATTAGAGCATTCTAGGGATATGGTACCCAATTGATGTGTGTGTTGAGATTGTTTTTATTTTCAAACAAGATATTCCAAAGTTATTGATCAAAACACCATTAAAATTTTAAACCATTTAAAATTGATCAAAAAATTTTACCTTATTCCAAAAATAGCTTATCAAGAGAAGAAAGTCAACATACCCTTAAAGTTTGTTCATGCCTGTTATTACAAGGTCACTCTCTATAAGGAAAGCATTACAAACAGACGGGACCTACAACGGAGAAGAGCTCCCATTTCCAAAGAACACTTTCATTACTTCACGAGTGACTAAAAAACCCGCTAAGGCAAAGGACATTAACAAGATGTTTAGTGGTACCCTAGGAAATATCGATCCCAACAACCAAGGGAACAACATGAATGGGGGTATAGATCCTAACAACAATCAAGGGAACAACATGAATGGGGGTATGGATCTTAACAACAATCAAGGAAATTCTAATAATGGAGGAAGAGATCCTAATTCTCAAGAGGCAAATTCACAAGGCAACAACTTATTTCCTCCTCATAATACAAACTTACCCCCAACTGCAGAAGAAGCCACGATTGAAAGAGCATTAGAGGCAAGACAATGTCCTTATTTCATAGAACTAATGAAAAAGACCATGCTTATGGATAAAGAAAAACACTTCATGGACTTAATACAAACGGGGGTAAAGCTACCTAAAGATTTTGACATAGAGCAATTAAAGCCCAAGGAAATAGAAGACCCTATGGAAGCAATGAGGGAACAATTCAAGGCATTACAAATGGAAATTGACAGTTTGAAACAAAATGGGGCTCCTAAGCCTTTCTCTATTGAAACATTATGTCCTTTTCCATTCGATAAGAGTTTGGTCATGGTGCCTTTTCCTATTAATGTAACATTTCCTAAATATGAGAGGTATGAAGGAACATCTGACCCACATGATCATCTTCGGGGGTTTTGTGCATTAAGTCTTGAATTCATGCATGAATCAACCTATTTAATGAGACTATTCCAAGAAGTTTGGGAGGAACAGCCATGGATTGGTTTTTGAAACTACCATCCGGCATAAAATCCTTTGAAGAGTTAGCATCTAAATTCGTGACTCATTACTCTTATAACATCAAGCATGAGGTCACCATGATAACGTTATGTAACACGAAGCAACAAGATGGAGAAGCCTTTCTCACATTCTTGCAAAGATGGAGGACTGCATTTGCTAGATATCCAAGAAGTGTACCGGAGAAAGAAAAAATGGATATCTTTATTAACGGTTTGAGAAGCGAGCTGAATTATAGACTAAGGATGCAATGTCCAAAAACCTTCCAAGATTTGATTGATAACGGAATTACAACGGAAGAAGTGTTGATTAAGAGTGGAGAGTTGAAATTGTACAAGGAAAATAAGAATAACTCTAACTCCAACAACAACAATACCAACAATAACAACAATCCAAATAAAAGTTGGTACAACAACAATAGCCGTTATGCTACAAAGAATAACAACAAAGGCATTGTTAATGATGGTGTAGTGGAATCCAGCAACTTGAAGGTGATTCCATTTGCCCTTACAAAGACACCAAATCAAGTGAATAATGCTAATCAAGCATATAATGCACCTTCCAACAACAACAACAATGCCAATAAGAATAATCAAGGAAACAAGGATCAAAACAACAAGTATGATAAGTATTTGAAGCCCACTCCTGCAAGACATTTTACACCCTTGGGAGAATCACTTGAAACTGCATTAAAGGCTCTCATAGCTAACAATGTTATTACATTACCCGCTATTAAGCCTTATGAACCAGACCACAAGCCAGGTTGGTGGGATGCTAAGCATCATTGTGAATATCATAGGATTCGGGGGCACCCTACAAATAAATGTCTACAATTAAAGAATGTGGTGCAAGACTTGATAGATAATAACATAATCACTGTTGATGGACCCCAAAATAATGAAGATCATACGGCCTTCAAACAACCTTTTTACAAACATGATAAAGGTGAGTCATCAAATGGCAAGAAACAAAGTGCCAATAATCTCAACTTTGCGCCATCATATGATCATATTGTTAATGCTATCATCATTAATGAACAGCCTCAAAAGGAAGCAACTAATGTCATTACAAGAGGGCAGAATTCTAGAATGACTTTACAAGGGATAGTCCCTCAAAACACTAATATCCCACCATCCAACATTGTGGTCAAACAACCTCCTACAGCAGCAAGGCCTTATAGTTTGGTGGACCAATTGCAACGTACTCCAGCACAAATCTCAATCTTAGAGTTATTGAAGTTGTCACCAAATCATAAAGAGATTTTGGAAAAAGCTTTGGAAGAGACACATGTTTCTACTACCTTAGGGGAAGAAAAATTTCAAAATATGGTAGGACATCTTGTGGCTCCTCATTGTCTTTCATTTTCAGATCAAGATGACATGTCTATAACTCATCCTCAAAATTTTCCATTACATATAGAGGTTTTGATCGAAAGGCATAGAGTCAAAAGAGCCCTTATTGATGGAGGGGCTGGCCTTAACATATGCACATTGAGTCTTGTAAAATCCTTAGGTCTATCCGAGTCTTGCATTGACCCTACAAAGAAAATCACCATAAAAGCTTATGATGAAGCTGAAAGAGCTTCTAAAGGCATGATTGTGTTGCCCATCCAAGTGGGACCAGTTAAGAAGGAAACCAAATGTCAAGTGTTGGACATGAAATTAACCTATAACATCTTATTGGGAAGACCATGGATTCATGAGATGCAAGCTGTCCCCTCCACATACCACCAATGCATCAAGTTCCCATACATGGGTGAAGAAATCACAGTTGGAGGAGACTCAAATCCATTTCATTATTGTAATGCACTCAAACCCTTGCATGAATTATACATTCCACATAATCATGAAGGAGTTGTTCCAAGAATCACCAATGAAGATGCACAAAATCCTCTTCAAGCTAGCTCAACTACATCAACTAAGGGTAAGGAAAAAGTGAGCTACGAGGGTCCAAATGTGATGGAAAGTCCATATGTGGCACCTAAATTGGAAACAGTAATCTACAAACCTACTAAAGAGGAAAAAGAGCAAGCTAAAGCAGATCATTACCAATACATGAGTGAGATGATGAACAAATTTGACAAACAATGCAAGATTAGTTCAAAAGGGGTAGGAGAATATTCAGTTTCTCTATTTGACATGCCCATGTCTCCCAAATCACATGGAAAACCCTCAAAAGAACATCTTCCACATAAGTATAATTCTTATTTTGTGAGGGAAGATAGAAAAGCAACATGGGATAAGGAAGAGGATGATGTCCTCCAATGGCTTTATCATGATGAGGATGGTACCCTAGACACTCCCATGGAAAGAATTCAGCATTTCAATATACAAACAGAGCAATATGGGAAAGGATTTGATATTATGCAAAAGATGGGATACAAAGGAAGAGGACCCCTAGGCCAAAGAAATAGAGGATTATTAGAACCTATTGAACCTGTTTGGAGGGCAAGTCATGAAAAATCCGGAGTAGGTTTTCAATATAAGGGAGAAAGTTCAAGTCCAATGCATGATTTTCATCCTCAAATAAATGCATTAGAATCCGAAGGAGATAGTGATGACTCTAGGGATTATGAATGGGATACTTTATCAGATGAGTCATGTCAAGATAAAGAAGTCATTGCTATACATACTTATGCAAAAATCCCAAAACAAGATGCTCCAATTAATGAAGAATCTCCTATTCAAAGGCCTAATATAGAACAAGCATCTAGTAGTGGAGCATGGATAGAAACATTTTGGACACCTTCAGAGGAGGGAAATTCAAACGTTAGTTTTAACCCGCTTGTGGCTTTTCCCACATTGTTTCCCGTAGAGGTCGACGAGGATTCAAGTGAAGGGGACTTTGACCCTACTTCCATGGATCATCTTGAGGAAGCGCACATCATAGATCTAAACGATACAATGTATGAACCCTCAAATGAAGTCATGTCCATAAATCCTATTGATGATACCTTACCCAATAACTCCTTAATTTTGATACATCTAGACCTCATTGATTGGGATCAAACTGAACCACATGACTTACTTTACTTCCCAAATGACCAAGCAACAAACCAATACCTCAATGCGGTTGAACCCTCTTTCACCAACGAACTCAATACAGACATGATGACAACAACAAGGGTCCAATCTCTTAGTCAAAAAAAAAAAAAAATGAAAAAAAATAAAAAAATGAAAAGTTCTATTGGTGAAAACCCAACTGTGGCACCATTAGAACCAAAAACAATGAAAATAAAAGATGTTTCTTTTGGTGAAAACCCAACTGTGGCACCATTAGAAGAGAGATTGGACACTTTACCTGAACATGAAGAAGAACGGTCATCTATTCTTATAGAACCAACAGAAAAAGTTAACATTGGTACAGAACTAGAGCCAAAGGTTGTAGACTTGGCTGCATCACTTACATCTCTTGAAAGAGAGGACTTTATCAAATTCTTCCAAGAGCAACAAGTAAATTTTGCATGGTCATATGCTGATATGCCTGGATTGGATCCTGATTTCATAATGCATCATCTAAATGTTAGACCCGGAGTTAAACCTGTGAAGCAAAAACTAAGGAAAATGCACCCACATGTGGCTCTCTTAGTCAAGGCAGAATTGGAAAAATTGTTAAAGGTGGGATTCATAAGAACAATAGCATATGCTGATTGGATCTCTAATATTGTGCCGGTTACTAAGCATGATAAATCTATCCGTGTGTGTACGGATTTCAGAGATTTAAACCTTGCATGTCCCAAAGATGACTTCCCATTGCCAAGCATTGATACCATAGTGGATTTGACAGCAGGTCATGCAATGTACTCATTAATGGATGGATTTAGTGGTTACAACCAAATCAAGATTGCTCCCGAAGACCAAGAAAAGACAACATTTACTTGCCCTTGGGGTACTTTTTGTTGGAATGTCATGCCCTTCGGTTTAAAAAATGCTGGAGCTACATATCAAAGGGCCATGACAACTATTTTCCACGACATGATGCACACTTTCTTAGAAGATTATGTGGATGACATTCTAGCAAAATCCCACAATAGAGAAGAGCATTTACAAATCCTAAGAAAAATATTCATTCGGTTGGAACAATTCAAAGTTAGATTAAACCCAAAGAAGTGTGCCTTTGGTGTCCAATCCGACAAGTTATTGGGTTATATATTGTCAGCAAAAGGCATTGAAGTTGATCCTGAAAAAGTACAAGCCATTCTAGAAATGGAGATTCCAAGAAATATTAGCCAAATGAGGTCACTACAAGGAAAGATTCAATCAATAAGGAGATTTATCTCTCAATTAGCAGAAAAGTGTCACTCCTTCACCAGATTGTTACACAAGGACACTACATTTATGTGGGATGGAGAATGTGATAAGGCCTTTGCTACTTTGAAGACTTATTTGATAAACCCACCTATTCTTATGTCACCTATCAAGGGTAAAGAACTGTTGTTATACATATCAGCCACAGAAAGGTCTCTAGGCATATTGTTGGCACAAGAAGATGAGCAAGGAAAAGAAAGGGAAATCTACTATCTTAGTAGAACCTTAATAAAATATGAACTCAATTATTCATTCATGGAAAGAGCATGTCTAGCAGTGGTTTTTGCATCTCAAAAACTAAGACATTATATGTTGATGCATAAGATCAAATTAATTGCCAAGATTGATCCTCTCAAATACTTGCTAAGTAAAACTGCCTTAACAGGTAGAATAGCAAAATGGGTCATGATCCTAAGTGAATTTGACATTGAATATGTTGATAGAAGAGCAATTAAAGGACAAGTGATAGCAGATCACTTAGCAGATAACCCAATGGAGTCTACACAAACCATGCAAATTGAATTTCCAGATGCAGAAATTGTCAACATAGAAGCAAAGACATGGAAATTATATTTTGATGGATCTTACACACAAGGAGGTTCTGGAGCAGGTATATTATTGGTTACTCCTCAAGGGTACACCATTCCAAAGTCCTATAAACTCTTATTTCCATGTACCAATAACATAGCGGAATATGAGGCATTAGTCATTGGCATCAAAATGGCTTTAGAATGGAATATTGCAGAATTACAAGTGTATGGAGATTCCCAACTCATAATCAATCAGGTTAATAATGAATACAATACCAAAGACATAACATTGATGAAATATAAAACCTTGATTGATGGATGGAAGAAGTATTTTGCTTTGATCACATTTGAACAGATTCCAAGAGAAAAGAATAGAGCAGCAGATGCCATGGCTACCTTGGCTTCATTGTTACAAAAACCAGATCAAAATGAGAAGTATGAGTTCTTGGTGGAAGAGTTGGTAAAACCGGCATTCAACCTTCCTGACACCCAAATTGTTGCTCTTTTACATGGACATGACTCTCCTTGGTATGGACCCATCTATACTTACCTTAAAGACCAAGTACTCCCCATAGACCAAACTCGTGCCCAAAAATGTAACTTCATACGCCAAGCCGCCCATTACCTAATCCTTTCAGACACATTGTATCGTAAGGGTCTTGATGGGACGTTACTTAGATGTCTAGAGGAAGAAGAGTCTAAGTTAGCTTTACGCGAGGTCCACGAAGGCATTTGCGGGTCAGACTCAAGCGGTCTTAATCTAGCTAAGAAAATCCTTCGTCTAGGGTACTTTTGGACAACATTAGAAAAGGATGCTTGTCAATTTGTGAAGACATGCAACAAATGTCAATATCATGGTAATATGATACATGCACCGGCTCAAGAATTACACCCATTCATTACACCATGGCCTTTTTATCAATGGGGTTTTGACTTGATTGGAATCATATATCCTCCATCTTCAAATGGACACAAGTATATCATCACAGCAATAGAATACTTCACCAAATGGGTGGAAGCAGTTCCATTAACAACAGCAACCGGCAAACAAATTTCAATGTTCATTTTGAACCACATAATTTGCCGCTATGGTATTCCACATGCCATTATCACGGATAATGGGAAACAATTCAAAAATCAGGATATTGATGAACTTTGCATGGCATTTCACATTACACATCATTCATCATCCATTTATTATCCACAAGGCAATGGACAAGCTGAAGCAACAAACAAAAATATTCTCAAAATATTAAAAAGATCAGTTAACAAATCAGGAAGAGATTGGCACGTGCAAATAAATCCTGCACTATGGGCTTACAGAACTAGTATCAAAACACCTACAGGAGCCACCCCATTCTCTTTAGTCTATGGAACCGAAGCAGTTCTACCATTAGAAGTTGAAATTCCATCTCTACGGGTTTCATTAAGAGGATTGATCATTGATGAGGATTATAGGATTGCCAGACTACAACAATTGGAATTGTTAGAGGAACACCAGACTCAAGCTTATGAGCATTTAAAAGTTTATCAAAACAGGATTGCACACAATTACAACAAACACATCAAACCAAGAAATTTTCAAGTAGGAGACTTGGTACTAAGAGAAAATCCCAAAAATCAAGCTGAAAGGGAAAAGAAAGGAAAGTGGGAAGCTAATTGGATAGGCCCATTTGTGATAGTGTCATCCTTTGGAACTGGAACATATAAGTTATCAGATTGTAATGGTGAAGAATTACAAGAACCCATAAATAGCATTCATTTGAAGAGATTCTACACCTAAAGCAGATGAAAGAGTATAAAGAGTATCAGATAAGAGAGCATCATAATTATTGTACATAGTTGAAAAGGGATCTTGAAAATACCAAAAACATTTGAAAATGGAAAATCCAAAAAAACATTGGAAAAGAAGAAAGATCAGAAATAGTGGAAAATTGAGCCTGAAGAAAGCAAAAACATTTGAAAAACTATCTCTTGGTGAAAACCTAGCAAATAGGCACCAAGGTGATAAAGAAAAATACAAAAAAAAAAGAAAAAAAGAAAAATACAAAAAAAGAAAAAAAAGAAAAATACAAAAAAAGAAAAAAAAAGAAACATACAAAAAAAATGAAAAAGAGAAAAAGTGCCTTGGTGAAAACCTAGCAAATAGGCGCCTCGGTAGCAAAAAAAAGCAAATACCCAAAGGTGAAAACTTGGCAACAAGCACTTTTGGTTTACTTAAGTCGTTTCCTTCCTAGTCACATGTGTACATAATGCATTTCATCATCCCATTTGTCTAAACCTTCATTGCATCCGTCATTTGTACATAGTCATAATAACAGTTGTAGCATCATCCTTTGCCTTGCCCAAAGTTGTCAAAATTGATACATCAAAATACTTGGGGGCAGCATAAACGGATTGGAAAGTGGGTACCTCAAAAAGGATTCAAATGAGCAACATTCAATCACAAGCAGAAAGGGATTAACATTTTCAGAAGAGAGATCAGATTTTTGTAAACTTTTGATTGATAACCAAGAAGTTGGCTACCACAACAAAATCCTTGAGCCTAAATTGACTTATTATTCAGGATTAAAAATCAAAAATCATGTCATGATCAAACACTTGGAAATATTTTTTCGTTGAAGATCAGAAAACAATGCAAAACACTTAGATAGATTTCTTTTGAAAAGTTGGTTAAAAATCTGTTTACTTACATTAATTCAATTTGTATCAAGTCTTTTTAGCTAATCAATGATGTTTCGACTAGATTGGCAATGATGGAGACATGATATTTTTCTTGACTATGAAGTGACTGTTTGGAGGAAGATTCATTGCCTTATGAGAATTCATCTAAAGACATGGTCATCAAAGAACCATCGAGGATTATCTTATAAAACAATGAGTTAACCTTTGTTTGTTTACGCAACCGGATACCTTGGATATTTAGATTCTTCATATCTAAATGACAAAATCCACTTGCAACATAGAATCTGACAAAATTGGTATTCGTACTCTCATGATTGTTTGTAATCAGTGATAGTCGTATCGATGAGACCGATGGGAAAGCAAAACGGAGGTTACCATATGAGCAGTAAATAAAAAGCGATATTCATATCATCATGTCAGTGGGCAGTGGTGATTGTATCGACTTTCCGGTCCCAAGTGCTCAATGATGAAAATATATCCTCAAGGCATTTATTTGCTAAAAGCTAGTGACACTTAGCTGCATTCATAAAAAGGTTAAATGTATTTTCATGTTAGATTAATTGCATGCATTTTTCCCAAGGGTTTCATTTCACATCAAAAAGGGGGTACATAACATTATAAACAGGGTTAAATCAGCAAGGACAACATCACTTCAACATCATCTTTTCTACAATAAAAACATGAGATTATACTTTTTGCATTCATTCCATATCATTAATCATTACATAGATATTATCAAAGAAAAGAAGGAAATAATCATTTACATGTGCATACATACAGATTGCATACATGAGAAATAACCTATCAAAACTGCATCCATACATGAGAAAGAAATGCATCCATCTATCTATATCATACATAAGATACGTTGCATCCATAGACACCATCCATCCAAAAACAAATGCATTAGATAAACACATATAGCAGCATCTAAAGGAAATCTCATATATCATCAAGTAAAAGCAGAAAACATCATACATGTCCTCATGTCACAGGTCTACTCACAACTCGATACATCAAAGTATAACAATGATATCATAAAAAATCAACTCTATAATCGCCCATCAACAGGGGCATCAATGTCAAATAAGTGTCAAAGTACAACTGGAAAGGTGACACCAAGGTCACAAGACTATGGTACAATATCAAGTATCTCAGCATCAGTACATAAATGATCAATAAGAGCACTCATAGCTCAACTCTCGTCACCATTGGGAGGAGGTCCTGGAGGAGGCTGTGGAGGAGGCTGTGATGGAGGCTGCTGAGGCGACTGAGGAGGCATCTGACCAACCATAGCAATAAGGAGAGGAACCAATGGAGCCAAACCTGATACTAACTGCTAAATCATAGACGACATCTATGACACCTCTGTCTGTAATGCTCCCACATCTACTCGTAGCTGGGTAGTACTAGAACTCTCCCCAACCTCATAGGTACTCTGAGGATCACCTGTATCTATAGGAGCTTTTCCCCGATCACGAAAAAAAGCTACTGGCATCTGATGTGCACCTGTATCCTGACCATCCATGGTAGCCTACTGTAATCCTGCTCCCGTATCTTGTCCTATACCTGGATCCTGTCTAGCAGCCCTCACATGATCCTGACGATCTATCCTCTGTCTTTGTGCTACTGCAGGACAAGGAGGAGGAGGTGGTGCTTGTACCTGTGCATCTCTTGCTCATCCTCTGAGCCTAATCACTGCCCTAGCTCGGGGTCTACCTTTGCATCTCCTCCCACCACCGACATCATCACCATCATCATCTCGCCCAGGCACTGGCTCTGCAGGGTCTGTAAATCGAGGCATCGGATGCTCCATCAACCAAGCTAGATACTCCTGCGTGACTCCGGCATCTCTGATGTGTAACCTCATGTCCCAATCCATATAACCCAGTAGTGATATTTGCTCTATAGCGTCATCATATGAAGGCATGTGACCCCAAGTAGCCCGCTCTGCACTAGAACGAGCATATACTGCAGATCCCTGAGGCATAGGCTGAATCCGCCCAAACTGCCGTAGCACTCTCCCTGCCAAGAATCTCTCAAGAATAGAGTCGATCCTGCCGATCATCCATCGAGGAGCAAACATATAGGGTAACTCCAAGCTATCCTCTCTCCAATCCTCGACCTCAACATATGGTCTCCAATAGACCTCATCCATGTCATCAATCTGACGTCGCCAATACTCCAAGTGACCCAAGTGATGCTGTGTCACCATACCAGTATACTGCCATGCAAAAGGATATCCTAGAGGATGATCTCGATCTGATATAGGACAACTGACTGGTAAGTGCTCCCATATCCACAACTGCAAAATATGAATCCCAGCAGATAATGAGGCTGATCTCCTGTAAACCACCTCATGAAGATCGTGATAAAGCTGTGCCAGCACACATGATCCCCAGTCAAAGCATCGAGGATGATGTAGCAAATCCTCGATGATCCTGCCCCATCCCACTGAAAATCCGTGACCTCGCCGATCAGGTAATAATACACCACCAATGATAGCACCTAATAATGCTGGTAAAATAGGAAATGAGGCAAACTGAGGCCATAAGATGCAATCATCACCTATAGATGGATCTCCGAATACTCATCGACAATATGTCCCATCATAGACTGCATCATAATATACTATCTCTCCATGAGTCGAGATCCGTAGCAATCTGTAAACGTCCTCAGGTGTAATCATCATCTCGCCCTGTGGTAGCCAAAATGTGTTTGTCTCGGAGTGCCAACGCTCTGCGACAGCGGTAATCAAACCTCGGTTTATCTGGAACTGAGGAAGCTCTAGTACACATAATAAACTGCAGCGCCTAATCACTCACCTCTCGGCGTCAGTCAACTGCGCCCTAAGCTCCATCACCCAGTGTGGTACAGTCTGAAGGTACAGCACAGGGACATCCTCCTGTTTAATCAAAACAAGGGAATCACATGAGTAACTTACTATCAGTAAATCAAACAATCAATCATAGTCATCAATTTAAATATACCTATCAGACCTACCAATCCTAACTCTAAGCATTGAGGAAGGATGATCCTAGTTTATGTCTCTAAGCATTTGAGCATAAAATGAATGGACGTTTAGATCCATGACCTATCATTCGTGATGAAGATTGATTAACCTTATTCTTCGATATTATAGTTACCTATGTCCTAATTCATTGTTGAAATCAAACAAAGGGAATACCCTAACTACACATTCGATTGAATTCATTGACGTGATCGATATCAATCAAGTTGACGCAATCGAGCAATCAGATGTCTTAGAAAAGTCTCAAATAAACAAATTTTTTTTTCTACTTACGCGACTTTTCTTTCTGGTGTCATTTCTTTTACCAGAGGTGACATTTCTTTTTTCATCCGCGTGACTTAATTTCACGGAGGCGGTATTCGATTTTCCGCAGGCGACATTTTATTATCATGCGATACACAATTAAAAGGATTAAAACCCTAAGCGATATTAAATTATCCTTAGGCGATAAAAGATTTTCTAAAAGCGTGAGAAAACCTAAGGGAGGCGACATCAAATTTACCGAAGGTGACATTTTAAATTTTCAGGCGATATTAAATAGCATGGAGGCGACATTTCTTTTCACAAACACAGAATTAAAATTTTTAAAAGCATTAAATGAGGTCATAAATGCAACTTTGAAAACATGAGGAAAATTTGAATGACATACCGGAGGACCATTGGTCGCTCTCCGACTGAACCGGCGCGCTCTCTCAAACCGATGCTCGCAATGTGGGACCACCATCGTCTCAAAAAGGCTAAAATCAGAGCTCAAATCTCAAGAGGGAACGGTGCAAATGAATAGTAAAATGAGGGGTTTTACCCTATTTAAGGTGAAATTGGTCCTAATAAACACTTAATAAATGCACTTTGGACCTGTTATAAGAAATTTCCATTAATCGGGGCATGAATCAAACTTGATTGTTTCTTTCAAATGGTATCAGAAATCAAAACATATTCTAACTACTCAAAATCTTTTCAAATCAAGGAATCAATATGTTTTATTTCTGAGGGGGCATCAGAGTATCAAATGGGCATCACATCAAAACATTTATCAGTGGGGCATATCATATCAAGATATCAGTATCATATCAAGATATCAGTATCATATCAAGATATCAGTATCATATCAGTATCATATCATATCAGTTTCATATCAGGAGGCAAATCAATTGCATATCGGTTTCATATCAAATCTGTCATTATATCAACATATCAGCAATCAATCAACCCAGGACCTTTATCAATCAACCCAGGACCTTTATCAATTAACCCAGGACCTTTATCAGTAAACCCAGGACCTATCATCAAATCAGGACCCATATCATATCAGAGGCATCAGAATCATATCAGCACCATCATCAGAGGCACATCATCATCATCAGGAAGTACATCAATCAGAACGATCAGAGGCATATCAGAACTAGGACCTGAATCAGATCATCATACTAAGGGAATCTTTGAATCAGTGTTCTTCGCACATCGATCCAAAGAGGGGCATTTGTAGACATGAAAAATTGGCAAAGGCTTAAATCAATCAAAAGGTGCATCAAGTCATCAAAATAGCACTAAAAATCAATAAATGGAACACAGGCAATTCAAATCAAAGGAAAATTCAATTAAATGATTAAATAAGGCTTGAAAAGGGGAAAAACACTAAGAAATTGATTAAATTCAATTAATGACATAGTTGTTGAAATGAAAAATCAAAATGAACCTCTTACCCTTCATGGCTAAATTTAATTACTTTAATTAATTAATAAATACTAAATTCCCTCAACAAAGGAAAAAGGAGACAAAATGGACACAAATCACTCACTTTTGTTGAAATGGTCCAGCCTTTTGAAACCATTTAAATGTTTGTCCCCCAATTTAGGGACAAAGCAAAGCCAATTGACCTTACCCAAGCATAACCATGGTTATCTCACTTTACCCCCTACCCTTGGGAAAATCCTATAAATAGAAGGCATTTTGAGGCATTATTCATCCACTCCATATCTTTGAATTGCAGCAAAGCTCTTGCAATTTGCATCCACACCACTCACTTAGCATTTTCTTTGATAATTAGTTTAATTGTTGATCATTTTAGAGATTTTCTTATCAAATAGAGCTAGAATTTGATAATTAGATCTAGTTTGCATATCATTCTTAGTTCAATTCTCATAATTAGAGTGTCACTAGTGAGGATTTGCAGCTGAGAGCCTCACTTACTACTTCAATTTAGAGAACCATGAGATATTTAGATTAATTGTGCATTATTTAGATTAGTTTGCTTTGAATAGTGTAAATTCTCTTTAAATCTTGTTATTTCATGAAGGTGTAAATCACTCACACACAATAAGTAAGAAGAAAAAGGTAAGAGGTCTACCCAGATTGAAGAAACCTGAGAATGTGATGTGCAAGGAATGCTAGTTAGGAAAAATGACAAAGTCAAGTTTTAAGAGAAAATCCTTTACTTTTGAAAACATTTTAGATTTGGTTCATACTGATCTTTGTGGACCTATGGGTGTACAAAGCTACTGTGGTGCTAGATATTTTATCTTGTTTATTGATGATCATACTAGGATGATGCATGTAATGTTTCTAAAAGAAAAATCTGAAGCTTTTCAAATTTTTAAGTGGCATTTAGCTAAGTTTGAGAAGGAGATAGGTAGGAACGTGAAATGTCTTAGATCTAACCAAGGTGGAGAATTTATATCAAATTAATTCAATCTATTTTGCAATGATAGAGGAATTAAAAGACAGATGTCTGCACCTAGAACACATCCACAGAATGGTATAGCAGAAAGGAGAAATAGATCTATCTTGGATTGTGCAAGGACATTGTTGATTGAAAATAATGTGGCACAAAAATACTGGAAAGAAGCTATAAGCACTACTGTCTACACTCTTAACCGGGTACGGATCAAGAAAGGTACAAATCTGACACCCTATGAATTATGGTATGGGCATGCACCGAGTGTTAAATACTTCAGAATCTTTGGAAGTAAGTGCTATATATTAAAAGACACTAGGAATGGAAAGTTTGATGCTAAGAGTGATGAAGGCATATTCCTAGGATATTCCACAAAAAGTAAAGCTTATAAGTGTTTGAACTCTAACACTAACAAAATTGTGGAAAGTGTGAATGTGAAAATTGATGAGTATGCAGAAATAAATGAAGCTGACAACAAAAGAGAACCAGAAGATTATAGATATTTTGTGTACATTGAGGAAGAAGAAGAGGCAAGTAACAGACTTGCACCTGATGTTGAGTCTCAGGTAAGCAATGCTGAGCGATAGACAGATGTCACCGAGCATCAGGAAAATAGTGTCGAAAGAGAACAAGAACATGTTGAGCTACAATAAAATGTTGCTGAGTATCAGGAAGAGGTTGTCGAGCATTCAAAAGTTGAATTTGACAATCTTGTTGGGGAACCTAATGAAATAGAGGAGAGAAGAGCTGAACCTATTTTGACAAAATATGTAAGAAGACATCACAAGCCTGAACAGATAATTGGAGACAAAAATACTAGAATTTAGACTAGAAGTAAGACTAAGGATCCAACATGCCTACTGTGTGAATTTGAACCCAAGTCAACTAGTGAGGCATTGGAGAATGAAGACTGGATACAAGAAATGAATGAAGAGATTGACCAGATTGAGAAGAACGATACTTGGACTCTGGTGCCGAGACCTGAAAACAAAAATGTTATAGGAACAAAGTGGGTGTTTCAAAATAAGATGAATGAAAATGGTGAAATAACTAGGAACAAAGCTAGGATGGTATGCAAAGGCTATGCACAAGAAGAAGGAATAGATTATGGGGAGACATTTGCCCCTGTAGCTAGATTGGAAGGAGTAAGAACTCTGCTTGCATATGTTGCTTATAAAGATTTCAAGGTATATCAAATGGATGTCAAGTCTATATTTTTAAATGGTATACTAGAAGAAGAAGTTTACATAGAACAATCAGAAGATTTTATTGATCCAAACAGAAGACACATGGTGTGCAAATTGAACAAAGCACTATATGGATTGAAACAAGCTCCCAGAGCATGGTATGAGAGGTTGCACAACTACTTGATACAGATTGGATTTTTAAGAGCAAATGACACAAGCAATCTGTACATGAAAGATGAAGAAGGTAAAGGTATCCTTTTGGCAAAAAAATTTGTGGATGACATTATTTTTGGTGGACAAGATGCATTGTGTAAAAGATTTTCAAATGAAATGCAAACTAAATTTGAAATGAGCATGTTTGGTGAGATCAAATTCTTTGTTGGTTTACAAGTATATCAGAGGAAGAAAGGAATTTTCATTACACAGTCTAAGTATGTTAATGAAATAATGAAAACTTTTGGGATGGAAGATGCTAAACCAGTGAGTACTCCTATGGTTACTGGACAAAAGTTATCTAAGAATAATGATGCTGCAGAAGTGAATCAGACTTTGTACAAATCCATGATTGGAAAATTGCAGCATGCTGTACATAGTAGACCAGATATTGCACTAGTTGTTGGGATTGTGTCAAGATTCTCTGCCAATCCTAAGGAAACACACATGATGGTTGTGAAAATAATTATGAGATACTTGAAAGGAACTGCTAACTATGGTCTATATTATAAGAAGGATGACAAATTTGAACTCAGAGTTTATACAGATGCTGATTGGGCAAGAAATGTAGATGACAAAAAGAGTACTAGTGGCGGAGCTTTCTTTCTTGGATAGAGATTAGTCTCCTGGATGAGCAAGAAACAAAATTGTATTTTCCAATCTATTGCCGAGGCCGAGTATGTTGCTACTGCAGTAAACTATTCAAATTTGGTATGGATAAAACAATTGTTGATAGGCATGAAAGAATAAATCATTGAACCTGTTGTTATTTTCTGTGACAACACAAGTGCTATCAATATTTCTAAGAATCCAGTGATGCACACTAAGACCAAGCACATAGCAATCAAGTATCACTACTTGAGAGAATTAGTACAAGATAAAGAAGTCCGAATGAAATATATGAATACAAAAGAAAAATTAGCAGACATATTCACTAAAGCTTTACTCAGAGAAGCTCATGAGTATTTGAGAAGTCAATTAGGGGTCCTTCCCCTAAATGAGGCCCCCTAGTCAAGCTAGGAGCACTGCATCAAATATGCTAGAACAAAATATTTGACAAATTGATGCAGAAGATTGTCACACTTTAGGGATGGCCTAGAGTTGTGAAAAGGAGCAAAAACAAGGAATCAGTCATAAGCAAGATGATAGAGGGAGAAACACTAAGCTACAAAGATATTATCTACATTTGATGGATGTATGTTTTAGTTGCTGCTTTGGCATTTTTGTCAAAGAGGGAGATGAACTGATATAATAACACATGACACTGAAAAGTAAGGGTGATGAACCGAAATGAAGGATCAAGATAGAGGGAGATCTGAATACTTTTGACGGTCACAGAAGTGAGGCTTATGGGATTCTGAATTAGAATGAAGCTAAGGATATTATAAATAATTCTCTGATGAACAAATAAGTTTTTGGATTGGTTGGTAATCCATGTGTTATTTAGGTGATATCATATGGTGTTGCCATCAATGCCAAAGAGGGAGATTGTTGGAAACTACAATTGAAACAATTGTTGTATTGTCATTGATGTCAAACCTTAATTGGTAAGACTATTGCTACTTAGGAAAGTACTATATCTATTGTATTATTGTGAATGATTGGGGCAAGGTTGGTAACAATAGCACCTAGAGAAAGGTTGAGTTATCTTGATGCTACAAAGTGTACTTGACTATGTTGTACAATGATGAGACAATGTATTATTTATACTAGTAAGATTGAAGACTAAACTGGTAGGCTTGTTTAAGTCAAGTAATGTTAGTGTCGACCGAGTCAATGTATGCCGAGCAAAATTCTAGTGTCGACCGAACAACAGTTAATTGCCGAGGGAGACAATATAAGCCGAGGAAACATTTTTAGTAATGACCGAGCTTTCTACATGAAGACTGAGTAGTTGATCACAGTATTGACCGAGCATGAGCATTTTTATATTTGAAGAGAATTTAGTTTTGGAGCCGACATTGTTGAATTCTTGGATTATGTAAAATGTGTTGACTTTATTTATTGATTGTTTGAAAGCATTAAATGCATTTAAAAATATTTTAGTGTAAATCTTTAAGAGATTTGAGATGATTCTAGAAATGAAGCCGAAGAACATGAAGCGGGTAGATTCAATGAATTTGACCTAACCCTAAGATCTACAAATGAGATTGAGTGGCATAAGATGAGTTAACCTAATTGAGGAAAGTATTAAGGGAACCTGAGCATTGGATATGCGTGTGCATGGGTGAAAAAGAGAATGTTGGAAGATCAGTAAAGTTTTATTGACTGTTTAAGAAGGAAAGGATGAAGGAGAATTGTTGTGGTTGCTTGAAGAAAAGTTTCGAGCAGATCACAGATGGAGATGGAAAAGTTTCAAAGTCAGTAAAACAACATTAGTGTATAGAATCAGATCTGATATTTGCAAAGTGAGTTGTATGTTTTTCAGATCAATATTGCTGCTACTTTCTAACCATTGTAACAGTCAAAATCCTTTTAATAGAGGTTGACCTAACAATCATATGTTAAATCCTTTGAACAAGGTTTCATTCTAATGGAGTGTATGTAAGTCCTATAACAAGGCTCACTTTTAACAGGGTGATTGAAATCCTTTAACTAGGTCACACCTAACAGTGTGTATTGTGACCTTTGACAGGGTTGGATTTTAACCGAGCTCACTTCAGAAGAGTGAAAATAATAGTAGCATGTTACAAAGTGGTTTTTCCCACATTGGGTTTCCACTATAAATCTTGGTGTTAATACTTGTGTGAATGTTTTGGTTTGAACATTTCTGTGTTTTACAAGTTAAGTTACAGCTGGGTAGTGGACTACATTGTTATATGTTTCTATTATTGAATCAGTGATGACCGAGTTTGTTTTGGTTATTGGATCTAATTTAAGGAAAAGTTTTTAAGTTTGTCTTATACATCAGGACCTGAGAACAACTGATTCACCCCCCTCTTTGTTGTTCTAAATCATATTAACAGATGCTACTAACATGAGATCTCAATTTGATACTATTTTTAAGGGAAGAGGTCACTTGAGGCATCCTATTCCTAGGAAGAGGTCTCTTGAGATGTCTTGTTCCATTTACTTTTGACTGAACTTAGTTGAAGACTGTGTATCAGGTCTCAAATTTTCCAAATTTGAGATGATGCAAATGCCATATTTTCCTGCACATAGAAAAATGAGAAAAATGTTGTGTAGAAAGGGTTTTTCCTTGGTCAAAATTTGGTTGAAGAATAAACCTTGAAATAGAAATGAAATTTCATGAAAGAAAATCTTGTAAATCTAAAGTAAATATTAGATCTACTTTGCATATACCTTAATAAATGAATATTGAGATCATGATGTCTATGAAGAGGCTTGTATATTGCTTGAATTTAGTTGTATGTTGTCTTTGGAGATGACGAAAAGTGGTAACAACCATTATGTCAATTCAAATTCTATAGTTCTTGATATACATGAGTTATCATATGATCATACTAGCCCAAGAGTTATTATATCCATCACCTCCGCCCAATGGATAAAAAAGGGTCATATAAAGAAATATAAACAAACAATATAGAAAGAAACACATTATGGGGGAAGCACAACATGATACGAAAACACACAAAAGAATCCACTGTACCACAGGAGCTAGTAAAGCATATACCCTACCCCCCATCTTGATTTTTATATTTTAGGGAAGGTGACAACATGAAAGATGAAATTTTTTGAGCATAGTAGATAGAGCTATCAAAAGTTCTAAACAAGAACCATGCTCTTATGATGAGTCAATTTATTTGTCACTAGGAGTGATATATAATTGTTTTGCAAATCTAGCAGGTAAATCATGATTAACATCAATGAGCTCATACATATCATCATAATCATTACCATTAATATCATTTTCATTAGAAACATTTAAATCATCACCATCAAGATTATCTTTTTCATCTAAATAAATTTTAATAGAATCTCTGGTATAAATAGAATAATCATGTTTATTCAATTTTATCTTCTTTAGAATAACTTCCTCCCTTGGGCTATGCACAGGTTTGTCAAAGAGAATCAAAGCATTGGAAGGTGTCTTAGGGTTGAAAATATTTTGGGAAGCAAGATCATGGGCCCTAGCACAATATCTACAATGGCAATCACATGCGCATTAGTTACGTTTAGTTTTATTGGAAATTTAAGTTGGTGTAGGATCAATCAACATTGGGTCCTTTTCTGCTTTAGAAGGAAGAATTGGAAGAACCACACTAGGTTAAGAGATAGAATATGTAGGGTGTTTTTAGGACATATGAGGTGGAATTGAATTATAAATAGGAGGTATGGAAGGTGTAGGAAGGAGTCCATGTATAGGACAAGGAGATGAGAGTACCTTAGGATTTCTAAGCTCACAAATCTTTTGGGATTTGAATTTTAAATAGGATATGAAGAAATGATATTGATGAGATTGGTTTAGGCATGTTAGGCCAAAATAAGTTTAGGTGAAAGTTCCCTCAAATGGCTAAAGATTAATAGGGAATATGGTTAATTATGATGATTTATCCATTATGGGGAAAATTTACACACTTATAGATAAGAGAGATAATATATTTAATATAAGTAAGACAAGTAAGACCAAGTTTGACTTGAAATTGATTAGAATTTGGGATGACAAAAAAGGTAACATCTATGGATTTCTTACTAACTTAAACAAGGAAGGTAATGAAACCATGGGTGGTATAAGTGAAATCATTGAAAGTCTTAATCATCGCATTTGATTTATCATAGGAGTCATGATGGAGGTTTTATGGGTAGCGATTTTCTTATGTTATAACATTCACCTTGGAAGTAGGATTTATAAGGACTCCATGAGTTGAGGTAAGGCCATTAATATTTGTAGCAATGTAAAGAGGAACATAAAGTGCTGTAATAGTCTTCTTAGGACCAAATGTAATTCAAAAATTAGGTTTTGGTTTGGACTTGGGTTGATCAATGAGGCTAAAAAATAGTTGGCCTTGGTACACTCATCATCATATTTCAAAATAGTATGAGAGTCAACAATATTGGTGGAAGAAGATAGTAAGGAATGGGTAGAATCAATGGTATTGATGGAATGAGAAGGTAATGAATTGGTACAGATTTGAGAGTTTTGGTTGGGAGGGGAAAAATATTTATTTACTTGATCATTAACACCCTCAACAAATATATGAACAAGGTCTTGAATAATAGTCTTCAAACTTAAACATTTCCTAGTATCATGATCAGGTTGATGATGGTATTGAAAAAAAGCTTTGGGATCAAAGGATTTAGATGTTTTATTGCATAGTGTAATACCCCAAAAATGGGCTATAGGTTCATTAACCTCCTACATCTTCAAATCGAACGAAATTGACATCAAAGTCCTAACCTAAGGCACATCTGCACATTATCGAATTTAATTGATTTTATCCTAAATTCTACATCGGGGAGTATTCCTAGCAATATTCCTATTTATCCTAATTATCTTTAATTTAATAATTATTTGGTGATAAATCTTATTTATCCTAAAGTTTGATTAATTGAATATTCTGAATATTTAATTAATCAGATTTAATACTACCACTTAATTATTTAATTAAATTAAATTATATTTATTCCTAAAATTGTATTATTTAATTCTAACAATAAATCAAAAATCTTATGACTAATTGATTAAATTTTTATTTAATTAATTAAAGTCAGTTGTCAATATTTAATAATATAGTTTTTGAATAAAAGTTTGATTTAATAATTGATTAACCCATAAATCAATTGTTTTAATTTAAAATTAGTTAAGTTGAGAATAAATCACTTTATTTTTAAATTAATTTATAATTAAATCATGCACAATCAGAAAAGGAGGCAACTAGAAATTAAAAATCAATTTTAAATTGAAACTAAACATCTGATGATGAGTTGAAATTTTATCTAAAACTCTATTTTGAGTAAAACTCTGCTTTTACATGATTTTTGTGAGTTAATTATCTCTAATTTCCCGATAACTCAAAAATCAACCTGAGTTTATCAAGAGTGATTTATGGATTTTCTTTTGCATCCTCAAAGCCCTGGATTTCTATAAAATCAAGGCTCAACTTTTCATTTTTATCAACACTCAAATTTGCACAATTACTCTGGCGAATTGGCGATTGAAGGATTGAGCATTTGCGACGGGCGATTTGTGAGATCTTTCATAGTTGATCATAATCTTTCATAGTTTTTGCATAGTTTCATATCATAGATTTCATATCATAGCATTCTTAGATTAATAGCATTCTTAGATTAAATCTGCATTCCATTTCATCCATATAGTTTAATTTCATACATTTTTTCATATTATTGCATAGAAAATACAAAAATATAGCTTAATTTGTATTCATAGTCTTTCATATTTTGCATTCAAATCCTTCATTTAGGTGTTGCATTATCACTGGTCTTGGTCTGATCTGAGAGTATCATACTCGCACCTACTAGAAGGTAGTAAATCACCTGGTTAGTTTAGTTTCCATTTCATTGTAGATTTTGGTTTTAGGCTAACCTCTAATGTTTTACTAAAGTGTTGTGTCTACAACTAGGTACAAAATTCACACACACATTTTTGGTGCCCACCGTGGGGCCCTAAAATGGGTTTCCATTCAATTTCTATCAATTTCTTATCATTTTCTGGTTAAAATTGTGATCTTTTATTTTCTATCCGTAAATTTTTTTTATATGACTTTTGTCAGAAAGTCATACCAGGAGATACCCATTATTGTACGACAGGTGATCTTATCGAGGCTCATATTAGAAGCTACACGTTGTCATTTAGAAGCTTGACTGTCGTATGAGAGGACACCCACTATCGTATGAGTTTACAGACTATCGTCTGAGAGGTAACTCACTATCGTATGAGTTTTGACTCTAGAATTTAATTGTCATTTTAGAATTGTTTGGCAGTTTTTCAGATTTAATTTCTAGATTTGGACTAACAGCTAACCCTAACAATTGAAATCTTCTATTTTCGATTGATATTTTTTGAATATGATTGGAGAAAGCGCAACTAAATTGCTCAAATAGGTAAAAATCTCCTAAGCACGTTACGAGGAATTCATGTATTCTTCTCAAGATGATAACATTTCAATTTGGATTAAAATGAACTCTCACGTGTCAAGCTTATGTGACTTTTCTTGCTTTCATATCACAGACTTCATTTTGGGCTATAAAATGAACATAGATTTTCTTTTTGCATATCTATTACACATAGTAAATAGGCCCTATGAACACTATTTATGGATGATCTTGAGAGAGTGGGCTTCTTCCACTTGTTCATGCATGCGAAGCTCTTCTTGACAAAGGATCCCCTTGCAGGTAGGGAGGTTACTAAGAAAGTCTCATGTTCTACTAGATTCGCGTGTCTTCAACTTTTGATTGATACATTCTCTCTCTAGAGAGGTTAATAGATCATAAGTGGTTGACGTCATAGATCTTTGTGAGATAATCTTGGTCTTAGAGTGTCAGATTAATCTGTCTACTTTGTTTTGGTTAAAAGTGAAGAGGCTAGAGGACTATGCTCTACTCCCTTTTTGGGTAGTATCAGAAACTCAGATCCTTGAATCTAGAACTAGTCTCCATATGGTATCTTTTGTGAGACACCTTTAGAGAGGGTTAACCGTAGTGGACATTCCCTTAATTGGGTCAACCATGTGGATAACACCTCAAGTGATAATAGCCATTTTCATTGTGGTAGCAACAACCACTATATAAATGTCCTTGTGGAGGAAATCTTCACAAGTGTGGTCTCTTGTTGGGTTGTCAGATCTCCCTAGAAGCTCCTGATTGATTAATTTCTTAGACTGTGTCAAAACCCTGGTGCGCCTGGATTGGAGTTTTCCCTCTTGAGATCATAAAAGTTGCAGAGTTAGACCATTACTACAAACCCTAGTGAGGCCAAATTTTCATTTTTCTAGGAATATGTGCATTATTGAAATTTTTTTTGGAACATACACAATTAGCACTACTAGGGATTAGCACATTCAATCACTTGATTGTTCATGCGAAGGGTTTCTTTGTCCCCTGTTCATTATTTTCAGACGTGCTTGGAATCACTTGCTTGCTATTTTACATGCTTGTTTATCTATTTGGTTACTGAAAATGAATGATCTCAGAATAATCTTCAAACCTGGACAGAAAAATTTGTGAACAATCTGAATCTAAAAACCAAAAATTTGCAAAATCTAAAGTAAAATTCCTTTCTGGAGTCAAAAGTCATCCCACAAGGTCAGAAAGTCATATGAGTTTTGGCAATTGTCATTTTAGAACCCCTGTATTGTCGTATGACAGCTTGTATAGTGTCGTACGAGTTTTTCTACCAGTCAAAAGTAAAAAGTCAAAATCCTGCTATCAACTGTCATGTGAGCTTTGTAATTATTCTATGAGTTTTGTCAACTATTGTTTTAGAGCATACCCACATGTCGTACGATCCTGCAGAAAGTCATTTGAGAAATTTTATTGCTAGAAAGTGGTCAAAATTGTCAGAGACTCAGTTTTATAGCCTATTTCCAGAATTTGTCAAACAAATCACTGTGTCAGGAACAAAGAAGAAACTAGAACAAATTCATTCATTTTCCTCAAATGAGCCTTTGAGTCTGATTTTGTCTTCTGATTTATCGATTTGAGTCTTTTTCATCTTGTGTCAAAACCTTGTCAAAATTATCTTCAAATTCAATCTTCTTGCTAAAATGGCTAAGTGTTGTGAGCTCGTGCTTGCCATCTGTTGGGCATCTACCCACACTACTATGGCACAGTATCCTCCATTTATGTCTGATCTAATCTTCAATCACTTCAATATTGACAAGGTTGCATCATTTTCTCTTCTTGAATCAAGTCATTCTTCAGTTGTCTTCATCTTGCTTTCTTGCTTCACCCAAGGTTAATGGTGGAAACTAGAGCTTCCTCACATAGAAATCCGAAGAAGCACTTAACACCGCAACTTTGTTTGCTCACATAGGCCCAACTCTTGAGAAACTCTACAATTCTGGTATTTATGAAGACAACGGTCTTGGTAATTTTTGATTGAAAACTGGTTACATACCCCCTCCATCAACTCACGGAGGTAATCAACAAACTCCACCTCAATCCAATCTAGGGAGTCCTAAAACTCCTAACATGTCTCACGAAGGGACACATCACGGGTCTCAAGGAAATCAATCTCAACATGGTATGGATCAAGAACCTACACCTTCTAAAATTTCCCAATATCAAAATGATGATAACTTCAAAAGAATGATGAAGCATTTCTTGAAGGAAGATAGAGAAGCATACTTTCTAGAGTTAGCTCATCAAGGAGCTAAACTTCCTCCAAACTTTAATGTTGAAGATATCATTACGCATGAGGAAGAAACTCCTATCATGGCTATGATGAAACAGATGCATGCCATGCAAGTCAAACTTAACAAACTTGAAAAAGAAAAGTAACCTAAGGAGTTCTCCATGGAAGCTCTATGCCCTTTTCCATTTGATAAAGACTTGTACATGCTGTTGTTCCCTAAAAGGGTGGAGATGCCTAAATATGATAAGTATGATGGAAACTTTGATCCTTAAGATCATGTTAGAGAATTCTGTACTCAATCTATGGAGTTTATGCATGAACCAACTTACTTAATGTGTCTCTTCCCTTGATCTCTGGGAGGAGCAACCATTCATTGGTTCTCTAGTATGCCTCCAACTATCAAAACTTTTGAGGAGTTAATCAAACTATGCTATCAACAATACTCCTACAATATTCAACATCTGATCACCATGATTGACATCTGCAATCTGAAACAATATCTAGGTGAACCATTCCTAACATTTCTCAAGAGATGGAGGAAGAAATTTTCTCTATATACTAGACCCATTCTAGAAACTGAGAAGCTAGAAATCTTCATCAACAATATTGTTCTAGAAATCAACTACCCTTTTCAAATGCAAAATCATACATCTTTTGATAAGATGGTAGATAATGTGATCAAAATTGAGAAAGTACTTCTCAAAAAAGGAGACATCACACTTCAAAAGGACAAGTATGAATCTGGATCTAGTTCTAAGGACAAGAACAAAAACTGGAACAAGAATAAAGGCATTGTCACAGATGGCATTGTTGATAATATCCGTGCCCCATCAAAGGAACTTGCTTTCAATCTCACTATTGGTACCCAAGCCATCAAAGCTTTTGAAGCTAAAGCAACAGAGTCCAATTAAAATTCATCTGATTATAAACCTTGGGCTATAGATCCTAATCGCAAATTCACTCCTCTTGGAGAATCCTTGGAATCTACCATGAAAACTCCATTGGAAAACAAAATCATCTACTTGCCTGAGATAAAAGTCTTTGATCCTGAACCCAAACCAAAATGGTGGAGAGAGAATGATTTATGTGAATTCCATCGCAATAAAGGTCATAAGACTAATAACTGCATTCGCTTGAAGCACATCATACAAGACAAAATTGATAATGGAGAAATCATGATTGACAATCATAAGAGCAATAATGATCATACAACATTTACAAAACCATTTCCTAAACATGGTAAAGAATATTCTTCTTCTCAGCCTAATATGGGTGCTAAAGTCAATTACGCCTACTCTGGAAATAATGCTGTCATCAATATGGTTGAACCATGTCGATATGAGCATTGCAATGTCATCACAATTGTATGAAGAGATATAGAAAATCAATCAGCTAATGCAGTTACTCGATCACAAGCTCAAGCACACCTATAAGGATAGATACCAGATTCATCCAATGTCCCTAAGGTGCCTTTCAATCTTTCATCTGCTTCTAAACAAAAGGCTACATCTAAATCTTCAAATCCTAAAGACACGAGGCCTACATCATACAATATTGTCCAACAACTCCAGCATACAAATGCAAAAATCTCCATGTTTGAGTTGCTTCAGATGTCTCCAGCTCATAGATCCATTCTAGACAAAGCTCTACTTGGATCCAATGTTCCTGACAACCTTGATTTAGACAGATTCTAGACTATGGTTGGTCATCTTATGTCTCTGTAGCATATCTCCTTTTTAGAGGAATATGATAACTCCTTGAGTCATCTGCATAATTAGCCCTTGCATATTGAAGTCTTGATCCAAAATCATCACGTCAAACGTGTGATGATAGATGGGGGTGTTGGCTTAAACATTTGTTCTTTTAGCTTGATCACACAATTGGGATTTTCAAAAATGGCTATTGATCCTAGAAAGAAGATAACTATGAAAGCATATGATGTGCAAGAAAGATCTTCCAAAGGCACCATTGTCTTACCTATTAGAATAGGTCCAGTAATCAGAGATACTACATGTCAAGTTCTTGATCTACCTTTGGCTTACAATATTCTTGTAGGGAGACCCTGGATACATGAAATGAAAGCTATTCCTTCCACATACCATCAATGTCTGAAATTTCCTTATGAAGGAGTAGAGGTGATGTTTCCTGCTGATCTATATACAACTTGCAATACATTGAAAGAAAGTGTTGATAAACTTATTCCTCATAACAAAGAATCTTCCACTAAACAATCCGACATTGCTTCAACATCTAAAATGGAAGACATTGCTAAAGAGGTCACAATAAAAGAAAAAGGTATGGGAGAATATACTATAGAGCCAGTCTTATATTTGACATCTCTCCCTATCTCGCCTAAGTCTTATGGAAAAACTTTGAAATAGTCCAAACTAGAGCCTCAGGAACCTCTTGAAGCATATAAAGGAAATTTTGTGGAAGAACAAGTATCTAAATAGAAGTTTGAAGAGGATGAAGTTGTGCTTGCATGGCTATACAAAGATGAACCCAAATCTCAAGTGGTTCAAAAATGTGATGCTAAAATACTGAATATCCCTTCTAAGTCATATGGCCTAGGGGATAAATTGATCACAAAAATGGGATATAAGGAAAAGGACCTCTAGGACTATAGGGTAAAGGTCTTCTATCACCTCTTGATCATCGTGGCTGAGCAAACAAGAATACAATAGGTCTAGGATATAGGAAGAAACCTTTTTGTCTTAGCAAGAATTCCCCACATGTCTTAGAATAGATTGAGCCATCCACAACAAATCAACTAAAGGGAGAAACAATAGAACAATCTGATAGTGATGATTCAGACACCACTGAAGATCTCATTCCCTATGAGCATAATCCTAAAGAAATAAAATACCTCCTTGAAGTTGAAGGTGATCCAATAAAAAGAATTAATGTAGTAGAAACACAAGAACCTACTATAGAGCAAGAGATAGTTGCAACACAAGAACCAACCAATCTCGAAGACAATAAAATAGAGAAAGAGGAAGGTGGTAGTTATTTTGAGACAGATTCCCATGAGTATGAATTCAAATCAAAATCTGAGGGTAACCCTTCTTGGGGTATTCATCTTGACTTTACTCATGTTCTTAGATATCCTGGAGGCATAGATGAAGAATCTAATGATTATGAATGGGGAGCCATTCTAGAGGAAGGTGATCTTATTACAAAAAAACATGTTGATGTTATTCACCAATATGCACCTAAACCCAACGTAAGTCTAGTGTGAAATGATGAACTTATCGAGTTTGATCCACCGATGGCTGAAGTGGACTTTCACAATGACATTGAGCCTATTCATGAATTGAATGTCTTAAGTTGTAATATCACCTTTGAACTTGAGTGTCAGGTTAGGACCAATGATGACAGATCCATATCCATAAACACTATTTCACAATCTTTCACCACTTTGACTATCCAAAATCCTGATTTTCTTGACCACACCTCTACAAATATGAGCTATGGTATTTATACCTTCCTGAATGACTATGCCCTTGCTTGCTACCTCAATGCAGTTGAGCCTATGAGGACTTCCATTAGTGAACCGAGCGTTAGCATGATGAAGTCAGACATCAAGTATCTTAGTCAGAAAAATAAGAATAAAAATAAAAAGAAAAGGAGTTCTAAGGGTGAAAACCACTTTGTGGCAGTCTCAGAACCTACAAAAGTAAAAATAAAAGATGTATCTGAAGGTGAAAACCTCTCTAAGGCACCTATGGATGAGATATTTGATGTCCTTTTGAGTCATTTACATGGAAAATCTCTAGTTCTAATTGAGCCCACTCAATCTATCAACTTGGGAACAACAGAGGAACCACAGTTGATCCATGTAGCACAATCTTTATCAGAAGAAGATAAGCAAAAATTTACAACATTCTTGACAAAAAAGAAGATCAACTTTGCATGGAAATATTTAGATATGCCCGGACTTGATCCTAATCTCATAATGCATCATTTATCTATTGCTTCCGGGGTAAAACCTATTAAACAAAAATTAAGAAAGATGCATCCTCATGTTGCACTCTTGGTAAAAGATGAATTAGAGAAGCTCCTAAAAGCCAGATTCATCTGTGTTATTGACTATGCTGAATGGATCTCTAATATTGTACCTATTTCAAAACCAAATAAATCAATCAGAGTGTGCAAAGACTTTAGAGATGTGAACAAAGCATGCCCTACGGATGATTTTCCACTACCTAACATTGATATGATAGTGGACATGACTACGGGTTTTGAGATGTATTCTTTAATGGATGGTTTTTCTGGATATAATCAAATAAAAATTGCTCCAAAGGATCAAGAGAAAACTACTTTTACATGTGCATGGGGTACCTTTTGTTGGAATGTCATGCCATTTGGGCTTAAGAATGCTGGTGCTACATATCAGAGAGCTATGACATCTATTTTTATGACATGATGCATCGAACCATAGAAGATTATGTTGATGATACTTTAGCAAAATCTATGATTAGAGCTGAACATCTAAATGACTTGAGCAAGATACTAGACATAATGGAAAAATTTAGTCTCAGACTAAATCCTAAGAAATGTGCTTTTGGTGTCACTTCTGAAAAGATCTTAGGATACATAGTTTCAAAGAAGGGCATTGAAGTTGATCTAGCTAAAGTAAAGGCTATAATGGAGATGCAACCCCTGAAGAATATTAGTCAAATGAGGACATTACAAGGGAGAGTACAATCTATCAGGCATTTCATATCATAGCTTGTAGACATATCACAACCTTTTACACAGACATTACATAAAGGTGTCACTTTTGCATCGAATGAGGAATGTGAAAAGAATTTTAATCATATCAAGAAATGTCTATCAAATCCTCCTATCTTGATGCCTCCCATTCAATGGAAGCCTTTGATCTTATATGTCTCCACTACAGATACATCGCTGGGGGCATTGCTTGCACAACATGATGAGAAAAAGAAAGAAAAAGCTATATACTATATCAGTAGAACATTGGTGGCATACAAAAAGAACTATTATATGATTGAAAAGGCTTGTCTAGCTATGATCTTTGCATTACAGAAACTGAGACATTATATGTTGGCTCATACCATGCAATTAGTAGCTAAGATTGATCCACTAAAATACCTACTAAGCAAAGCTGCCCTCACGGGTAGATTAGCCAAATGGGTCATGCTCTTAAGTGAATTTGACATTGAATATGTTGAAAGAAAAGCTATCAAAGGATAGGTTATTGTAGATCAATTGGCAGATGTACCTTTGTTTGATGATACTCCAATGCAAATGGAATTTCTAGATTCCTCTATCATGAATCTTTCTTCTAGAGAATGGAAATTATTCTTTGATGGCTCCTATACACAAAATGGATCCAGAGAAGGCATATTATTTATCACTCCTAAAGGGTACTCAATACCCAAAGCATTCAGATTAAAGTTCCCTTACAAAAATAATATTTTTGAATATGAAGCCCTTCTTAATGGTATGAAACTAGCAATTGAGAGGAGAGTGAATGAGTTACACATTCATGGGGACTCCCAACTTGTTATCCATCAAGTCAATGATGTGTACCAAATGAAAGATGAAAAGCTCATTCCATACAAAATAATGGTAGATGATCTAAAGAAATATTTCATATCTATCACATTGGAGCAAATTCCTAGAACAGAGAATAGGGTTGCCGATGCAATGGCAACATTATCTACTTTATTACAGCAGCCTGAACATGAGTTACACTATGATTTCTTGGTGGAAGCACTATCTTATCCTCCATATGATTCCCCCGAAACCCACATGATCTGCACTATTTTTGGTCATGATTCATCTCTATATAAAAACCTTTTCTCCTATCTCTAAGACCAAATCATTCCCGATACCTTCAATCGCCATGAGAAATGATACCTTATCCACAATGCATCCTGGTATGTCATCATTGGTAATGATCTGTACAAATGAGGTCTAGATGGTACACTACTTAGATGTTTAGAATGGGAAGAGTCTCAATGTGCATAAGAGGAAGTCCATGATGGTATTTGTGGGTCACACTCGAACGGTTTAACACTAGCCTGAAAACTTATTAGGGTTGGGTACTATTGGCCAGAAATGGAGAAAGAGTCTATCAAGTTTGCTAAGAATTGTCAAAAGTGCCAAATACATGGTAATTTAATTCATGCTCCAAGGAGAGATCTAATTCCCTTTACTACACAATGGCCTTTTCACCAATGGGCATTTGATCTTATAGGAGCCATACATCCTCATTCTTCTAATGGACATACCCATATAATCATAGTTACAGATTATTTTACAAAATGGGTAGAAGCAGTCCCTTTGACACAAGCAACTGACAAGCAAATATCTATGTTCATCTTGAACTACATCACATGTCGGTATGGTATTACACACTCTATAATCATAGATAATGGTGGACAATTTAAAAACAAAGACTTAGATGATCTATGTGCCAAATTCAAGATTACACAACATTGGTCATCTATTTACTATCCTCAAGGGAATGGAAAAGTAGAGGCCTCTAACAAGAATCTATCAAAAACCTTGCACTGTACAGTTAATAAAATAGGAAGAGACTGGCATCTCATGATCAATCCAACTCTCTAGGCCTACAGAACAAGTATCAGAATACCCACTGGAGCTACTCATTTTGCTTTAGTTTATGGGTCTGAAGTGGTATTGCCTATTGAGGTTGAAATCCCATCACTAAGAATTAGAATGCATGGTCTAGTAATTGATGATGACTACAGAGTGTCTAGGTTGCAAGAACTTGAACTACTAGATGAGTGTAGACAAGCAACGTATGATCATCTCAGAGTATATCAGAAAAGAATGTCTAGAGGATACAACAAGAAAGTCAGACACAAAGAATTTCAGGTTGGCGATCTAGTCTTGAGAAAGAATCCTAAAAATCAATCACATAGAGAGCACAAGGGGAAGTTTGAACCCAATTGGATGGGTCCCTTTGTTATCACTGTTACTTTTGGCTTTGGTGCCTATCAACTCTCAATGACTGAAGGAGAACAGCTCTGAGAACCAATCAACGTTCTCCATCTGAAGAAATTCTATGCCTAAGGCATTCAGTTTATGGTAAAATATCTTGAAAAAATTATAAAAATCTGAAAAAGTCCTGAAAAAATGAACATCTTGGTGAAAACCTAGCAATAGGTGCCTTGATGATTCACAAAAAAATTAAAAAATACCAAAAATATCAAAAAAATTGAAAAAATTGAAAAAATGAAAAATACAAAAAAATGAGAAAAAGAAAAAGTACCTTGGTAGCAAAAATAGAATCTTTGCCAAGATGGTGAAAACCCGACAAACGGGTGCCACTTGTTCAAATTGCTCCATCTATCAGCACAATCTTGGTCTTTCCCAGCTTTTAGTCTTGCTTTAGTTTGTACATATTTCCCAGTTTGTTTCTACATTCTTATTTTCAATAAGTCGGTTTGTACACCAATTAGTTCAAGCGTTTGTATCCTATCAAAGTTCAAACTTGGGGGAAATCAATGTCATATCCTATGGCCTCCAGTACATCTTAGATGAGTCATATCTAGTCAGAGTCCTTTGAAGCTTTATCCAAGTCAGTCAGTCAGTCTCCTCTCCAGAAAGGATTTTGCATCTACAACAACACAATCAAACACAAATTGAAAACAATCTATGCTTTTTATATTCTTTTATCTCCTTGTATGCTTACTGATTCGCATTGTGATTTTTGCATATTGTGTCCCCTTGAGCTCTTCGATGATTTCCTTTACAGGATTTAGAGGGTGATGAATGGGGGCATAATCTTTTCTTTGTTTTCTACTTGTATGTGAAAATCTAACAACTTTGGAAATTTTGGATTGAAATGGTGTCCGTCTGTAAGAGCCTTTATCTTGTATTGGATGGCCATGCGTACCTCGACCATTGATACCTAGAAAATTCAAGGAAGTTTGATCTAACTATTATCTTTTTGAGTGATTTCTTACTCCTACTATGAAATGCAATCTTGCCTAAGGATGTGAATGATAAAGGGTCACTATGGGTAATTCACACTGGATTTAGAAGGATCTCTTGACTACTTGATGTGTTTGTAACGCAAGGCGTATTCAAGTCATCACAATGTTTATGTTTTGATGCTTATACAAATTGCTATATCAAAATGGACATGATATTCAGGTCGTCCTGGCATTTATGCCTTGGTGCTTATATCTAATCTGACATTCTGAAAACAAAATCAATATTCATGTCCATGGTTGTCTAGCCAGTGGGTGTTGTATTAATTCTTGCACATACAAATCTATATTCATATGTCTATGGTTTCATAACTAGTGGGCATTGTATTGATTTATCCGGTTACCTAAAAACTCAGTGATGACAAATGACCGACACATGATCAGTGACTAGATCCTAGGTCTCAGATTGCATTTCATTTTGCATGTCATTTTGCTCTTTGCACTTTGCATGATCTCACAAATTGCTTGAAAATATTCAACAATTCTTTTAAAAACTATACTTAAACTAAAAATAAAGAGCTGAATCTCATACAAAGGTCTTCTCATAGAAATGCAAGTAGTCACAATCTTGGGTTAAACATCCTTTTTGACATAAGACTAAGTACTTGTCTTCATCAATACCTACAAAACATATCATGTGTATAGTTGCATTTACATTTCATAATCATTCATTCCATCTATTGCATTACATACATTTCCATACATACACTTTCCATAATCAATCACATTTACATCACATCCATACATATGAAAGAAATCATTACATTGCATAAATCCATACATACATTCTACATTACTCATAGCATTTACATCACATGATATCATCATAAAATCAAAACATGACAAGTACAAATTAAGTCACAACCAAAAATCTTGATCTCATATATATATCATAAAACTTGAAATAGTCAGGGGTGCACTACTGGAACAGTGTACAAAAGATTGAGCTCATGAGAGCTATCAGAGTTAGAACAGTATATCTATAGATAAAAAGATAAAAAATATCAGAATAGGAATATAGATCAGTTGTTGGTCTAATCCTGTCCATCTAGTGGAGGTGGTGGTGGTGCATTTGGCACTGCCTCTGCTCTAGGTTCCCTGGCTCCCTCTGATGCTAACATATACTGAGAATATGAAGGAACTCTCTAAGCAGCTGGAACAATAACATAATATGTAGAAACATAATATGTGGCCCGAGAGGTCTGATGAATAACCTCTACATGTAATCTTTGAACCTCACCACGAAGCTCAGCATGCTGTCTATCCACCTCAAGATACCTCTCCTCCTAGTGAGCACTATGAACCTTTAGGTCCCTGACTTGTACTCTGAGTCTCCTCACAACCTCTTGTGGAGTAAGTGGTACACTAGGATCAGCATCTACCATCAGCATATCAGTATCTACAACAGGTTGCTTTATAGTCTCAGCTCTCTGTGCCTTACGACGTCTCACCTCAGCACCTAAATCAAAAGAAGTGTCACCTTGTAATGGATCTAGATCACCACCACCTATGCACTTCTCCACTGCAAGTACCTCCTCAGTAGTACCAACACTACCTAAAGTACCACCCTCTCCCCTAGTCCATCTTTGTGAACCTATAGGCCTATTTTCTGTAGAACTAGTGGGATGAGGGGGCCTCATTTGTCCTGTTGATCTCTGGGGATGAGCTATTGCTCTTGGCCTCGGAGGTGTGGGATGCAAAATTGGAGCCCGTGTGAGTCTCGGGCCCTGTCTCATTAGAATTATAGTAACATCCATAGCCTCCTCCATGGAAGGTATCAGCTCTGTGGGATTAGAGAACCTATAGATTAGGTGATCTTCCAACCATGATATAAAGCCATCTGTCACTCCAGCATCAACAACCTGTGGTCTATACTCCCAGTCTCTGCCAACAATACCACTATACTCCTATGAACACAAGGCATAAGAAAGCCTCATGGTCCATCCAAGTCCAAGCTCATGGGCTATTTGAGCATAAGTGGCATAATCCTGAGGTGCATCCTACACTCATCCATACTGTCACCACACCCTAGTAATAATAAATCGCTCAAGTATAGAGGACAATCCTCCAATTAGCACATGGCTCTGGAAAAAGAAACTGAATTGCTCTCATACAGTAGGCCAAGGCTCAATATCTACATAAGGCCTCCATCATACAAATGTCATGTCATCAAGGCACCGTCTCTAGTACTCTACATGGCCCATGTGAACCTATGTGACATATCCAACATAAATATAAATAACGAGCTCCTGTGGCTGTCACTGTGACTGTCATACTGGTCTCAAAACTAGGATATGCTCCCACACCCAGATATGTAGAACTAAATCACCAAAAGAAAAAGTCTTGCTCTCCTGATACACTACCTCGTGCATCTCAGAGAACATATGGGCTAATAAGCACTGACCCCAAGCTAACTCAGAAGGAGTCACCATCAGACGTGCTACCATTGGTGCCCAACCCATCAATAGACCATTCTACTGATGGTCAGACATAATAATACCTCCTATCATCCCGGCAAGGATGCACTCTAATCTATGGGTCTAACCATAGCACTGTACCAAGGTCTCCTAGGAAATAGAACCAGTTAGCTATGTATCATCTCCAAAAAGACATCTGAATGCTAGTAAACCAGAGTTCCCTGAACTCACATATGTTGGACACTGACCTGAATGGAAAGGAATGCATAGTGTACGGTATACATCCTCTAGTGTAACAGTAATCTCCCCAGTTGGCAAGTGGAAAGTCTGGGTCTTAGAATGAAATCTCTCTAACAAAGCAGTCAATAGTCCATGATTTACCCTAATCTCGGGTAAATGAATCAGATACTCAAATCTGCATAAAGCAAGATGAACTCATAGGATTAGGCAATGAAACACAAAGTCTCTGAGTAGCAGGATGTGAGATGCACACATGAACATCAAGATATGTGACCTACATAGCATAGAAACAGGGAACCCTATCAGTAATTTAGTTGAAAAATAGGCTACAAATATAGGGATTGCATAGTTTACTATTTTAGAAGGTAGATTAAAGACTCAGTAATCAGGCTAAAAGATCAAAAAATTCAAAAATTTGACCTAGAAATGAGTTTTGGGCTCACTCTTTTTCAAATGACAAAGAAGACTGACATTGAAACTCGTACGAGTTTTCCCCAGTTATCGTATGACAAACAATGATGATATGACACTGAATATCTCCTCGTACGAGTTATGAGGGACCTGACGAAACATCGTACGACTCTTGGATCCCTCTCATACGAGTCTTGGGCGATAGTGATACAACAACCTAACTAGAATTGAAAAGTCATATGATCCTAGAAGGACAGTCGTACGAGTTTCTGTGCATGCAAAAATTCAAAATTGAAAACATACGAAAAATATGATAAAAATGCTATAAACAAAGAAAAATTGACTTTTCAGTGAGGCACAGAGGTCCACCTACCGAATGTCCATACTGTCGAGGTCTCTGATGCCTTTGGCTGCACTCAAAATGGTGAGAAGACATAGGTACCTTCATTTCTACCATTTTCTCACTTAGAGGGCTCCACAAGGTGTTCAAAAGTCAATGGTGAAAATGAATTGAAAATGACTCTTCTGGCCTTTATATAGCTTTTGACCTAATTTTCAAAAGTGCTTTGTTTTTCACAAAAATTGCCCCCCTAGCTAATTTTGATGTTCTGAACCCATTTTCGGGATCAAAATTGAAATCTGAGATCATTTACTATGTCAAAATTATGATTTAAAATTTTTTAGACCTAGGATGTCTGATTGCTTGCATAATCGACCTTCAATCATCACAGAAATCTATAATTTAACTTAACTGATTATCTTACATCAAACTATCAAAATTTCAACTTGGTCAACTATGGTCAACTCATGGTCAAACTTAGTCAAACTTGGTCTTCTGGACCTCTAAACAATGCAGAATGTGTTCCTAGACGTGTATAACCACTTCTCAAATCAATTAACATAGTTCTAAACCATTTAACGCTAACTTTTCTTGTCAGATTTCAATTTTAATCCTAAAGGGGGCATGATATTGCACATCATTCAAGTCTGTAAATCTAAATCTGTAATCAATCTTTTCTCAGTAATCAAGACAACAACCATGTCTAGTTGCTGACTCATCCAAAGTCCTTGTTGCTTGGGGAAAATCTATCATCTCTTGGGGCATATCAGATTCATCTTGATCCATATCAATCTGGTATCCTAATCTACCTTGTAAACTGTATTAGCTTTTTGTAACCATCGGTTCATTAGTGTTATTTCCTTGGTTCTTCATAACTGATGGGTTCAAGATGTGATACCAATATGATTCATACAAGGACATTGAGGTCTAGAATCAGTCACTCACTTCTTCACAATCATAAGGTTCAGAATCAAGCATTTTGGCACTTTCTCGTAATCATCGGTTCATTGTTGATATAGCTAGCATCATCACGATTCCTGGTCATTCTGGGCGTGGGTCAGTATCTTTTTTTTTTTTCCAATCTTTCAATCGGTTTCTATCTCAGAATCGATTAATCTTTCAAATCTTTTAAATCAGTTTCATACATCTTTATCATACACGGACTATTCTTTGAACCACTACACTTTGCACATTGATTCAAAGAGGGGCAAAATGTAATACCCCAAAAATGGGCTATAGGTTCATTAACCTCCTACATCTTCAAATTGAATGAAATTGACATCAAAGTCCTAACCTAAGGCACATCTGCACATTATCGAATTTAATTGATTTTATCCTAAATTCTGCATCGGGGAGTATTCCTAGCAATATTCCTATTTATCATAATTATCTTTAATTTAATAATTATTTGGCGATAAATCTTATTTATCCTAAAGTTTGATTAATTGAATATTCTGAATATTTAATTAATCAGATTTAATACTGCCACTTAATTATTTAATTAAATTTATTCCTAAAATTGTATTATTTAATTTTGACAATAAATAAAAAATCTTATGACTAATTGATTAAATTCCTATTTGATTAATTAAAGTCAATTGTCAATATTTAATAATATAGTTTTTGAATAAAAGTTTGATTTAATAATTGATTAACCCATAAATCAATTGTTTTAATTTAAAATCAGTTAAGTTGAGAATAAATCACTTTATTTTTAAATTAATTTATAATTAAATCATGCACAATCAGAAAAGCAGGCAACTAGAAATTAACAATCAATTTTAAATTGAAACTCAACATCTGATGATGAGTTGAAATTTTATCTAAAACTCTATTTTGAGTAAAACTCTGCTTTTGCATGATTTTTGTGAGTTAATCATCTCTAATTTCCTGATAACTCAAAAATCAACCCGAGTTTATCAAGAGTGATTTATGGCTTTTCTTTTGCATCCTCAAAGCCCTGGATTTCTATAAAATCAAGGCTCATCTCTACATTTTTATAAACACTCGAATTTGCACAATTACTCTGGCGAATTGGCGATTGAAGGATTGAGCATTTGTGATAGGTGATTTGTGAGATCTTTCATAGTTGATCATAATCTTTCATAGTTTTTGCATAGTTTCATACCATAGCATTCTTAGATTAAATTTGCATTCCATTTCATCCATATAGCTTAATTTCATACAATTTTTCATATTATTGCATAGAAAATACAAATATATAGATTAATCTGTATTCATAGTCTTTCATATTTTGCATTCAAATCCTTCATTTAGGTGTTGCATTGTCACTGGTCTTGGTCTGATCTGAGAGTATCATACTCGCACCTACTAGAAGGCAATAAATCACCTGGTTAGTTTAGTTTCCATTTCATTGCAGATTTTGGTTTTTGGCTAGCCTCTAATGTTTTATTGAAGTGTTGTGTCTATAGCTAGGTACAAAATTCACACACACAGATAGATATATTGGTTTAATGGGGGGAAGTGTTAATACATTAGAAATAATCAACTTCAACATCACATTATGAAAAAGATTCAGAAAGAGGTGTAAAATTACAAGAAGGTTTAAAAATAGATGACAAAGGAGTCACACCTTTGGATACTATTCCCACTTGCACATCAATGTTGTTAGATGAATTGTTGATCTTGATAAAGCCTTTAGGTTTTTGAAACTTTTAGAATGGTAGGGATGCAACACCACTCTTATCAACTGGAGCCATTGGAGTGGTTCTCTCAAGTTGACTCACTTGAAGGTGATAATTATGAAGAACAACACACAACTGAGTAAAGGAAGAGAATTAGAAAGAAATATCTTATCTCTAGTGTATTTTTTGTAAACTAGAAAGGAAAATACCTTTCACACAAATATCAAACACATGATAAGAAATCTGAACATGCAACTGTTTAAAACTACCAATAAAATTAGTCATTTTGTCTTTAACAACTTGTTTACAATGCATTAAATTAGTCAAAGAAATATTAGGACCAATATTATTTTAAAATTATTCGATAAAATCATTAGAATTTTTTTGAAATGAATCAATGGAATAAGGAGGTAAAGAAAAATACCATTGCAAGGCCTTATCTATAAATGTTATATTAAACAATTTATCCCTAAGTTTACGATCATAAGAGAAGTCACTGTACAATATTTGAAATATTTTCACATGAGTCAGGGGATCACCTTTTCCAATATAAGTCTCTAAATGAGGTATTTACATATATTGAGGGATAACAACATGAATGATTCCCAAGGACAAAGGACTAGATATGTCACAAGTGGGAATATTGAATTTTATTGAGTCATGGAGGCAATTTTTTGTTGTAAGGATGATACAATCTGAGAAAGACTATTGATAGTTGATTTGGTGAAAAGGTTGGTATGATACATGTGTGAAAGGTTTGTAACATTGTAAGAAATGAAAGGATCATCAGAATATTAAAATGGCACATTTTTGTAAGTAGATATGGATGATGGTTGGGAAATACATGGAACACTTGTAGGAATAATGCTAGGATTAGGAATACTTCCATAATAACATGTGTAGGATTGTTTGAAATAGATGTATTCATGAGAGGTGAAGTGAAGGTAGGAACACTAGGCAATGAAGTAGGAATAAGAGTCTCAACATTAGTGTTAGGTTGAGTTAAACCAAGATCTTGAGAACATTATTTTATAAGTTTAACATTGTAATCAATAAGATGAGAAATAGTATGAAACAAATGAACAACATTCTCATCATTGTGATCAAATTCCTCAAACCTTATACTAAGGATATGACTTCCCGATTAGAATGTTCTTGACCTAATTATTGCTCAAAATTTTCAAAATCATGGAAATTTTTTTGCACTTGGGTAGTAGGCACTCATAAGGTTTCTTCTTCATCATGAGAAGAGTAGGAAGATGGATTTTCAATAATAGTGGGAATTCCATTAGTATGCATGCTGGTATCATCAATATTACCTAGAAACATAAGAAGAATTAGGATCAAAATAACCCATAAGTATATGACTTATTCTCACTAGAATAATATAGGTAGGACTCAATGTTATGACACTCATGTGAAACTAAAATAAAGAGAGAAGTGTCTAAATAATGAAAAGAAGGAAAGATAAAAACACTCATCTAGTTTATGCAACATAAATATAATTAAGACATGTGGAAAACATAATTTCACATGAAACCCAATGAATAACAAATCTAACCATCAAACTTTCTTATTGTTACCAAAACATACAATAATAAAATGAATGGGAAGATATGTATGTGGTATAGATAAGGGGGTTCAATCTTATTTCCTATTGTACATTGGGAAGGAGAGATAACCCCATATGATTAGAAGGATCCAATAACTCAATAAATATATATATTCCTTCACTAATATGGAAAATTGATAGGAAATATGAAAATTAAGATGAAATAGATGAAATAATTGACTTTTTGTACATGCAGAATGACATAAAATAAACAAATTCACTCAAGTATCATAAAGATAAATTAGACGATGTGATTGACCTGAGATTTCAAATTGATATTGTTTGTAGGGGAGAGGTCACCTAGGACATCCTATTCCTAGGTAGAGGTCATTTGGGGTTGATGCCAGAGCATCTTGGGTTTTTGGCAATCCTATATCTTAGTAGCTTGCTAGATGTGCTCAGTAACTGCTTTGGAGTTCTCAGTGGAGTATCTTTTTTGTTCACTGATGAGCTCAGTTACCTATTTTCTACTTGGTTCCTTTTACCAAGTTTCTTCACCAAGTTGGTTTGGTGGTGTTCGATGTTTCTTGGTGGCCTTGCTCATCGATGAGTTTATTTTGGATCTTTTGTTGAGGCCAACTTGTGCATTTAATTTTGGTAATGATATTAATGTTGGGATCATTCATTGAGAAACATGTGGACCTAAATCTAGGTCATTGCTTTCTCCAATGTTGGAAAATGATTCTTTGGGATGACCTATTCAGTAGCCTCAAGTTATAAATGTAATAGTCTGTTTAGATCTACAAGGGAAGTAAGTAGCGAAGATAGAAGGATGTAGATCATGGATCTTGCATGCAAGATGATTTTAATATATCTATGATTAAATTTTATTCTATTGGCCATAACCAGGAAGGCCTTACAGCTTGACATGTATGAAGTTTGATGAATACATCTATATGATTTGCGTTTCTTTCTCTCTATTTCTATGTATTTTATTTTGTGTTGTGATTCTACAAGGTGGTCTGGTACTTGGAAGAGCCTTTGGCCCCATCTATCATCCCTCCCTTGCATCAAGTGGTGGAGAGATATTGGTATGGATTTTGTTCTTTTCTTACCAAGGATTGCAAGAGGTAATGATTCCATATTTGTTGTTGTGGATAGATTTTACAAGATGTCACATTTCATACCATGTAGAAAACCATTAGATGTAGTGCATATAATAGATCTTTTCTTCAAGGATATTGTCATATTACATGGATTACCAAGGAGTATCATCTCTAACTGAGACAATAAGTTTGTTGGTTATTTTTGGAAAACTCATTGGAAGAAGTTGGACACCGAGTTGAAGTATAGTTCTACATTTCATCCATAGATTGATGGACAAATAGAGGTTGTAAATAGAAGTTTGGGAAACTTATTGAGATGCTTAGTTGGAGAAAAATTGAGTAATTGGGATTCAATGTTAGTAAAAATAGAGTTTGTATAAAATAATTCAGTGAATAGGAGTACTGGAAACACAAATTTTTAGATTGTTACGGGCATACAACCGAGAGATATATCAAACTTGAAGGATATTGCTGGAGAAAAGAAGAGGAGTACTGAAGGAGAAGAATTTTTTGAGTTTACGAGGTCATTACATGAGAAAGTGAAACATAAGTTAGAGCAGAGTAATCAGAAATACAAGGATAATGTAGATAGGTCAAGAAGACATAAGGTTTTTGAAGTTAGTGATGAGGTAGTGGTTCATTTGAAGAAAGTAAGATTTCTTGTTGGAACATATAGAAAGTTGAAGATGAAGAAATTTGGTCCCTGCAAAATATTGAAGATGTTTGACAGTGGAAATGCTTATGAAATTGAATTACCAGATGAGATGGATATATCATGAATATTCAACATTGCAAATTTGTATGAATATCATGAGCCTAATGAAGAAGTGACAGTACCGAATGATTACCCTAAGAAGAAGATAGAAGAAATTGAATAGATTTTGGAATAAATAGTTGGCAGAAGCACAAGAGGAAAGGATTACATGGAATATTTGGTAAAGTAGAAGAATAGACCAATTGAAGACTCTACATGGATTTATCTATCTAAGTTGGATTAAGCTCAAGTTGTACCTCACTCATGATTCAGAGAATAATTTCTTTTCAACCTCAGGTGTCTGATGCAGGAGCATTGGTGCAGGAGTACCTATATAAACACCTATGAAAACCTATGGATCTAATGGATTTAGTGGATCTACAGGGTCCCTAAAGGTTAATTGGGACCTCTTGAAGCCTATAATGGCATTTTGTAATAAACAATATGATTTAAATGGAAAATGTCCTAGAAGTCCTGGTAAGGACTTAGGACCAAAATGATGTAACTTGGGCCAATAGTACCCCAAAGGTTCAATTAGGGTCTAGGTTTTCTTGGATAAGGTTAATTAGGTCATGGGGATTGAATCTTCAAAGTTTTAATAAGTTTGATGTAATAAAACACCAAATAACACAAGTTAACAATTCAAATTTTTGAATGTTAACAACTAGTTGTGTTCTGGTGGGAAATCCTAATTAGAAGGTTTAAACAAGTCTAAATCCTTCCCAACCACTTGGGATTGGTTAAGGAAGTTTAGAAATGACTTATAAACATTGTTAGATGTTTGGGAAATAACAATGTATGGACTGGTAATGAGATTGTACAGACTGTACACAATAATTTAATAAAATCCATATTTTCTTACATATTTTGAGTCTTTATTTCATTGGTTTCCATCATTTTATCATTATAATGTATTTAGGAATGGTTCTAACATTGATTTGATCCATTTTAAAAGTTCTCATTTTGTAATATCAACCATATTTGCAAAAAGGTTGTAACAGTCAAGTTTTTATATTGTTTTCTTCAAGCAAAATGATGTAACCATCCCCATACTATTGTAAATGTGGCTTGGGGATAGATCATTTAATTTTACATTATGTATTTATTCCTAACATTGCAGGAGAAAGTTGGAAAATTGAAGTGATCAGTCAAGTGATCAACTTGTGTTTGGAGGCATGAAATGACCTTGAAAAGTATGGCTATGGAGCAACAGTAGGAGATCCAGCCGTTGGAGGACCCCATTTTCTTCTTGAAGTTTTTTGAGGACACCAAGGTGATGGTGTAACAACTCTCAGAAGTTGGAGGAAGCATTGAGAAGTGTGACATTATGCCAGCCCTAGTTCATAGGGGTTTTTGGGTCACATTTGGGGATTTTATGCTTGCAAAGGTCCAAGATCCAAATTGATTGAATATTTAGTAGATTTGAGTCATTTCTTGAGACTATTGAAGCTTTCATGGTCATTGTGCATGTTTAGCATATGGTTTCTTTGTTAATTGCATGTTTTTAGCCCTTAAAATAGGGCACAATCACATTTTGGGTTGGTTGGTCCAAAGTACCTCACTACAAACTTTTAGTATGTTATATTATGGTGAAAAGGGTATTAAAAAATTAAATGTTTTTATTTATTCTTTTGGAGATTTTCAAAGTTATCTTCATGTTTGTACCGTTGGTGACCTACTAGGAGGGCAATTAGGCCTAGTAGCCACTTTGAGAAAATTTATTGTTGGGAGTTTCTTGAAAGCCTATAACTGATTGAAAAACACTAAATACACCCTTGAACATTCACCTTTGGCATTTGGAAGGTTCTTGAGTCTTTTGGAGGGTATTGGCTATTTGGGGTGCCTTGGAGGCTAGTAGGCTTGAAGTGCCGAAACCACTCAAACCAATCCTTTCTTGAGAACCTTGTCCACCAGTTTGCTACATACTCTGCATCAAACATATTAGGTTTTTGGCAATCTTGTATCTTGATAGCTTGTTAGATGTGCTTGGTAACTACTTTGGAGTTCTCGGTGGAGTGTCTTGTTTATTCATCGGTGAGCTCAGTTACCTATTTTTTGCTCAGTGCCTTTCACCAAGTGGCTTTTTTGTTTTCTTTCACTGAGTTGGTTTAGAGGTGTTTGGTGTTTCTCAGTGGCCTTTCTTACTGATAGGTTTATTTTGGATCTTTTTTTGAGGTCGACTTGTGCATTTAATTTTGACTGTGATATTAATTTTGGGATCATGCATTGTGAAAGATGTGGACCTAAATTTGGGTCATTACTTTCTCCAATGATGGATCTAAATGATTCTCTGGGCTGACCTTTTCAGTAGTCTCAAGTATAAATATAATAGCCTGTTTAGATCTACAAGGGAAGCCAGTAGCAAAGATAGAAGTCTACAGATCATGGATCTTGCATGCATGAGGATTGTAATATCTTTGTGATTGAATTTCATTATATTGGCCATCAGGAAGGCCTTACAACCCAACATGTATGAAGTTTGATGAATAAATCTATATGATTTATGTTCCTTTCTCTCTGTTTATGTGTATTTTATTTTGTGTTGTGATTCTGCAAGGTGGTCTGGTACTTAGGAGAGCCTTTGGCCCCATCTATCATCCCTCCCTCACGTTAGGGGTGCCCTATTCCCTCTAGTTTTGATTGAACTTTGTTGCATATTGTGCATCAAATCTTAAACTTTCCAAATCCAAGAAGTGTGAACACCACCTATTCTTGGACAAAAAAATGAGGAAAATATTATGTAGAAAGGGGTTTTCCTTAGTCAAACCCTAGTTGAGGAATCAACCTTGAAATATAAATGAAATTGCATTAAAGTAAATCTTGTAAGTGTAAAGTAAATATTAGATCTACTTTGCATATACCTTCATAAACAAATATTGAGATCATGATGTCTATGAAGAGTCTTGTATTTTGATTGAATGTAGTTGTATGTTGTATTTGAAACTTGGAATGTAAAGAATAATAAAGGATTCCCTTCACAAATGCATAGATCCATGAATTCTCCTCAAAGATCTTCAAAGTTGTTATGCTTGATTAAATCTTTCTTTGAATAATGGATGGATGAATAAATGTAGATAGAAACAGGATATTATTTATTCATTGAGGCATCTTTTACTTGGCCATCATGGGAGATAATATTTCTACAATTTAGAATATATCCTTCAAAGATGATTTTGATGCTTTAAAATGCTTGAAATCTTGACTCGAATGATTGTATAAGAAATTGTAGGAGATAACTTGAAATCCAACTTTTATTATTATGATTCTATATCAAAATGAGGAGAGATATATTTATTTTTTTCCTCTCACAATACTTAGGAGCTCAAAACTCAAAGGAGGCTGATGAGAATTTGTAAATTATACTAAACTATTAATATGAGCCCCCAATTCAAATTTTACAGAAAAAACCAGGGAAGAGGTCAAACTAGGTGACCTCTTCTTGAGGAGAGATCAACCTAGGAAACCTCTTCCCACCAAAAGATGATGAAATTGAATTTGATATCTAGGAAGGTGAAAATAATGTCATAAATGTAGGTGGTGTGGGGCTGGATCAAGTATAATGGATATAAAATCTTAAGAACACTAAAATGGGGGCCTAATTGAGCATCTAATTATAGGTGCTTACAAATTAGGATGGTAAACTACCTATTAAAATACTACATCATCATGAATATAATTACATCAATCCTCTCCATGGAGTATCCAAATACATAAAATAAGTACAAATGATACATGATACATGAAATGGTAAAAATACATTGAAGTCCTCAATGCAACAATAACAAAGATGGAGCAACCAATAACCATCCAATATCATGAAAAATTCCTCCAAATCTCGATGGAAGAAGAATCACTACCACCTAACCATGTGGATCCCTAAGACCCACCCCATAGTTTTGAGAAGATAGGCATAAGGCCCCACACACACAAGAAAGAAAAAATAAAGAAAGGATGAAACTCAAATACCAGATGCAAGGCAACATAAAGGATCACAAAAGAAACAATCAAATACCAACTACCAAAGACAACCATAAATCCTATGGAAAAACCTTAGGATACATGTAGGAAGAGTGTCATCACATAGCCTCCATCTTGGGTTTATATCCTAGTTCTCTCTAGACCCTGACCCCCAAGTGAGAACTCACATGGAACCAAAAATTTCATTTGTGAGGACAAGGAAGTCTAATTATGCTAGCTCACTACATCCCATGGATGAATATCCATCATCCCATTCTCATTCTTAGTTTATATGGGCACTCAAGGCATGAATAAGGCATCCATAATAATATTGTTTAATGTTATCCCTATTGAGGTTTTAGGATCATTGCAAATGTAATAACACTATCTCATTGTATGTGTTTTCCAAATGCAACAATCTCTTGCATTTATATTGACAATGAGCCAAGAAGAGACATGTCCCTTCATGGGACATGTCTATTCATTATTATGTAGTTAATATACTGATAATTATGATTATATATATATATATATATATATATATCTTGAGTATTATATTAATTTCTCTAATATCTAAATAATAATAATATTTGTATATATAGATACATATCTTCACTAGAATTGACTTATAGTGTTTATCCGACAAAAGCTACAAAACATCAACACTCCCTCTTAACTAGGGAGGATAAATCAATCTAATGTCAACACTTATGATCCTAACCATAGCTACACAAAACTGCTACAATAATTAACACTCCCTCTTAACTAGGGATGATAAAAATATTACCTCAATGTAATGTGTGAGTATAGATAATCATTTTATATTTATATCATTTTACTGATATTACGAGTAATGGCCCTCAAGTATCAAGTCCATAATACTTACCAAGTACTCAGAGAAATAGTCTCCAAATATCAACTCACAAGATATCCACCTAAGTGCTCAAAATGATTATCATGAGTAATGATCTCCAAGTATCAAATCCATGATACTCACACAAGTACTTAGAGTAATGGTCTCTGAATATCAAGTCCATGATATTCACCAAGTACTCAATGTGAGTATAGATAATCATTTTATATTTATATCATTTTACTGATATTATGAGTAATGGCCCTCAAGTATCAAGTCCATGATACTTACCAAGTACTCAGAGCAATAGTCTCCAAATATCAACTCACAAGATATCCACCTAAGTTCTCAAAATGATTATCATGAGTAATGGTCTCCAAGTATCAAATCCATGATACTCACCCAAGTACTCAGAGTAATGGTCTCCGAATATCAAGTCCATGATATTGACCAAGAATTCAATGTGAGTATAGATAATCATTTTATATTTATATCATTTTATTGATATTATGAGTAATGGCCCTCAAGTATCAAGTCCATGATACTTACCAAGTACTCAGAGCAATAGTCTCCAAATATCAACTCACAAGATATCCACCTAAGTGCTCTAAATGATTATCATGAGTAATGGTCTCCAAGTATCAAATCCATGATACTCACCCTAGTACTCAGAGTAATGGTATTCAAATATCAAGTCCATGATAATCACCAAGTACTCAATGTGAGTATAGATAATCATTTTATATTTATATCATTTTACTAATATTATGAGTAATGGCCCTCAAGTATCAAGTCCATGATGCTTACCAAGTACTCAGAGCAATAGTCTCCAAATATCAACTCACAAGATATCCACCTAAGTGCTCAAAATGATTATCATGAGTAATGGTCTCCAAGTATCAAATCCATGATACTCACCCAAGTACTTAGAGTAATGGTCTCTGAATATCAAGTCCATGTTATTCACCAATAACTCAATGTGAGTGTAGATAATCGTTTTATATTTATATCATTTTACTGATATTATGAGTAATGGCCCTCAAGTATCAAGTCCATGATACTTACCAAGTACTCAGAGCAATAGTCTCCAAATATCAACTCACAAGATATCCACCTAAGTTCTCAAAATGATTATCATGAGTAATGGTCTCCAAGTATCAAATCCATGATACTCACCCAAGTACTCAGAGTAATGGTCTCTGAATATCAAGTCCATGATATTCACCAAGTACTCAAAATGTCTAATATAGTATGTGCACTAGTATCACATATGTGATACTTACCATATAGACTTATCATGGCATGTCTACAGATATTACGTCACATAATATCCACCATGAAGATCTCTAAATCATCTATGGTTTATTTAATGATACCAGCCTTATGATATATACCATGATGTCTAAGAGATCCTAACCATCATGACATAACCACATATATCAAATCACATGATATCCATCATGATGGATATGTTGCAAAGTCGTCACCTCACAACATCAATCAAATACAAGTGTTCATTGTTTAAAAGTCATCACCTTTATCCAATGTTCACAGGAGGCCGACCCATAAGTCCTGGAGTCACACACATGAAATCCACCTTGACTCATCTCAAAGGGTGGATCCATCATGGCTCATCCCAAAGGGTGGAAACAAAGGATTTCACCTTAGACTTCTATCTCAAAGAGAAGAATGCAATAACATATAAGATAATAGATCACAGATATTGAAACTTCTTTTTATCTAAGGCTTCATTCTCCAACATACCAAGTTTATCTCGTAGGTACACAACCTTCCCTCTAGAAAGAAAATTGATGAGAATATCAGCCATATGTTCTGTAGTGATAATGTACCTTGAATAGCATACTTATGCACTATATCTCTTATATAGTTTGCATCACTCTAGGTGAAACCCAATTTATGTAGGAGCCAACATAAAAGCATTTTAGACAGCACATATGAGACTCAATCTCATGATCAGTCCTATGGATGCTTCCTTTAAGGTCTTGTAACAACCTCCTCACCTCCTCATCCAAGGTTTTTTTTAGATAAAATATCATACTCCCCCTGAATCTAATATTAACCTTCTGCGAGTAAGTCGTGTCTTTGTTCTTTAGTATGCATTAAGCTCTTTTCTTGAATGCCCAACCATCTATCTAGGAATATCATGACCTAGGTAAACTATCTTGATATGGTTTAATCCCTCTGAATCAATATGACCAAGATCCTTGGAAATCAAATAAGGTAGATCCTCTAGATGTTGTACTGAATCCCTCTGAAGCTTTGAGTACTAACATCAACATTTGACCTTCTCATCCAAGGTTACTTCTGATGGTTCATCAAAATTCATCTGAATGTGATATCAACCTTCTGACCTTCTCGTCCAAAGTTACCTATGAAGTGTCAGACTCCCGCTAAATGTAACATCAATCTTCTTTTCCTGCAAGAGCATCCATGAAAAATATCAAGGCAAAAAGCTCTTATAGTACATATAAAAATATGAAGATATTAACTTCAATAAATAAAAGTAGTTCTCAAGATATAATAATCAGAAAATACTTATCTCTCTCCTTATCTTGAGTTTTACTTAATATTCTTTGGAGGTAGTATCTCTAGAAATGGTTCATCTTCATGAGGCACTTGTATTACTCATACTTAATTTTTACCCTACGTCCATGTCACCCTTCTCTTCCTTTATCGATGGTTGACTTGGGCTTCGCTGAGACACCCCTTTATCAACCACCTCTATATTTGTTTTATTGATATGGGTTGGTAGTGTACATGTGTATTTGCAAGTTCCAATGCTTATCTCCCTTTGACTGTGATATTCTCAATGGTGCTAAGGTGGCTTCACTTATGTTCACATCTTTAACCACAAGTCCACCTTAGAGCATGTAGTCATGTGCATGCATAAATTTTGGAAAAGTTCAATCCCCCAGATATGACCAATCTCAATGTCACTCCTCGATGCAAATAATACTGATGATCAAGACATGATCTCTTGCTTCATGGGAACTCTGCCACTTTTCAATACCAACAACCTTATCTTGGTGATAGATAACTATACTAGTGAATCTCTACAGGAAATTACAGGCCAGTGCATTGAAGTATTTTCATGTCAATCCTGAAGCATCAGAGTTCATGCTGCCACCTCCATTGGATGAAGTCAAGGAATTTGTTTCACCCCTCACTTGATATGAGTTTCTAGTGATGAGATCACTGTAGAAGTAGATCGCTCGTATCATTCTATATCACTGAAGATAGTTGATTAGTAATGAGGTGTTTTAGTAATGATAGGCCTTCAATATCTCTACAGTCTACAAAGACCAATGTGTATTTTTTTAAGGTCCTATGGTGTTTTATAATCCCACCCCCAATCTGTAGACTCATTTGTTGTTAAGCCTACACATTGTAAGTGGCTTGAGTACTTCAACAACCCCTCCTTTGCATTGAACAAATCCAACACAGTTATCAGATCCGATCTCATTGTTAATGCCTGTATCATTGCACGCGGTAGCATCCCAAGCGGCTCTAGCCTGTCAATCAAAGGTCATGTTATTTGAATCAGAAACCATAGTAGATTTCTATTTGAAATTAACATTGATGCCCTTTACATAGAACATGAATTTATCACAAAAGTTAGCAATCTGTGGATACATCACATTCCATAATCCTGTGGTGTCTCTTCCCAAATTGTCACCTTATAATACATGGGTAGCTCATAGTTTAAAGCATTTTGTGGAGAGACTCTGACCCCGTACTCATGTCTCCTTGGTGTAAATTCTGCACTAACTACTCTCTCATGAACTGTCTCAAAGGGGCGACCTTGATGATCTATTAGGCTCACAATTTGACTAGCTGTAAATTATGCTTCTTGATCATTCCTTCCTGATGCAACTATCTAGTTGATTGACATCTCTTGAAGGTATGAGAAATGTGAATTGACAAGTTAAGGTACTTCAATATTTTAACCAAATAATTAGTTAAAGATGCAATGACGATCTTTTGAATTGGTTCAAATTGTAATTTTCAATTATTGCGGGTCACTCAATATGTTTTAATAACAACATCCAACCCAAAGCTTATAGGGTGCCTCAACTCATTAAAGAATCAATACTGTAAGTGCACAACAGTCAATCTAAATGCACACAAAATCCCATTTGACCTCCATACAAAATCTTTTTGTAGGTTCGACTATTCTACACCCAGCTTGAACTATTGCTTCTCTTTACAAGAAAATAACTTGATAGCAATAATTCGGATTTCATATACTAGTAGGAACTTCCCCGCCAATACTGTTATAGTTTCAAATATTGCACGTGGTTAACAAACATCCCTATGAATGCTTCTGCTACGCTATCTTGATAGTATCATACTCATCAATCAATATTATAGATCAACCCAAAAATAATTTCCACTCTCTTACATTTACAACCTGCTTTGATACCATGTTGAGGTTTTAGGATCATTGCAAATGCAATAACACTATCTCATTGTATGTGTTTTCCAAATGCAACAATCTCTTGCATTTATATTGGCAATGAGCCAAGAAGAGACATGTCCCTTCATGGGACATGTCTATTCATTATTATGTAATTAATATAATGACAATTATGATTATATATATATATATATATATATATATATATATATATATATATATATATATATATATATATATATATATATATATATATATATATATATATATATATATATATATATATATATATATATATATATATATATATCTTGAGTATTATATTAATTTCTCTAATATCTAAATAATAATAATAATAATATATAAATCAATCATAAATATTATAATAAAAATCACATAACATTTAAGTCCCTAAGCCTCTAGTATGCCTCTCTTTATCAAATGGGTCAAAATTTTGAAAAATCACATAACATTTAAGTCCCTAAGCCTCTAGTATGCCTCTCTTTATCAAATGGGTCAAAATTTTGATAAATCATGCAAGCTACGCAATTGGAAAAGTATTCAATGCAATTGTATGAATCATTCAACACAAATATATGAATTTTTTAATGCAATCATATAAATTATACAATGCAACTGTATAAATCATTCAACACAATTGACTGGTAAATACAAAGCATTCAAAGTAACTACCCAACATACTTGGAGTAAAAATTGGGCTCCCATATGTTAGTATTACCAGGTCCAAGATTACTAGGAGGGGGGGGGGGGGGGTTGAATCGATAATCTAAAAATTAAAATTTTCATAAACCATTAAAAAAATTGCATCAAATAACATCCATTGCATGAATAAAAAAACCATTAAAGATAAACATTTGCAATCATGCAACAAAATAACACCAATATTTTTCTTGTAGAAGCCTAACTGGGAAAAACCACGTGTGGGGATAACACCCAAAAATAATTTTGCACTCTTTTGAAGTACATTTTGTTAAGTGTTTAGCCCTGTTAAAAGCATACAAGTGCTCGGTTAAGAGAAATACCCTATTAGGAGCCACCTAGTTAAGATATTTACCTCTAGCACTATTAGGAGCTTTAACCTATTAGGAGTAACCCTGTTAAGGGATTTCAAACCCTAGTTGAATAGTCACCTGGTTAAAGGATTTACAAATTAGATCTGTTAGAGTCTACCCGATTAAGGGATTTTCTTGTAGAAATATTTAGGAATCAACAAGTACAATGATCTAAGAAAATAAAACTTCTCCTCTGCTAGTACAGATCCAATTCAAGCTCAATCTCTACTTTACATTTAGAGAATCCAAACTCTGCAATTGCACATTTGCATTCACAATCTTTCTCTCCCCACTCTCTTTATAATACATCAAAAAGATATAAATACATTTTCACTAACTAGGTTGGCCATGACCTAATTACATTTGAATTTCATTATTATAATTTATGCCCACTCAAAATTTTAACCCTAAAATGTGTTACCCATTAACAATTACAATTTCCAATTCATGTTAGCCTCCAAATCCATCACATAATTGATTTGACAAAGAAAAGTCAAACCACATCACATTGTCCAAATTTACTATACAACTCCAAGAAATTCAATCACCACTATCATGAAAATGCCAACTCATCATTCCACATTGATCTTCTATGTCACTACAATCCTTACAACAAATAACCACTTATCACAACATGATGCAACATCATTAGTTAAGGATCTGATTTGTTGTTCCAAGATCTTCTTTTCCTTTTCACTAAGTAATATTCTATTCATTGAAACTTTTTATTTCAGTTCACCAATCATAATGTAGCTGCAACAACAACCCCATAACATAGTCAAGATAATATATCCTAGATCACAACACTTGATCCAAAATCTATTTAACACAATCATCAAATCATTCCTCCTTGGCTTTATCCTATTCTTCCTACTGACCTATTCTTCTTCAATTAATCATAAGTCACAACATACATATCCTAAACCTACATGATCATAGACATAGCATCTTGAGACATCACTGAGACTTCCATTATGATCGTACACTCCAACTCTTACCTCAACTCTAGATCAAACCTCTTGAACATACATCAACATAACATATACACTTTCAACAAACAACCACTAAGTTGACATTAATGACAACATCATAATTGATCAACCTATCATCAAATCTACATAAAAAACATACCATAACATTCTCAACTTATCTCTACATCAGTTATGGTAGAAATTTCCCCCTTTGGCAGTGATGGAAACACCAACAATACCAAACAAGAAAATACTCTCTCTGATAATCTTCTCCTTTAAAGTCTTCTCCTCCTGTGCCTTCAAATGATTCTTCTGCTAGCTTGTTCTGATATTCTTTACAAATACTTCTCCTCCTTTGACAACAACACCAAAGGCACAACATGCCTAAGTCTTCATTTGTTGCAACAATCTTCATCTCTTTCCCACTGCTCCCCCTAAGGAATAATTCCCTAATCATCAATCCATAATGAAAAATATGACAATAAGTCCATTGGATTAATGCATCAACAAAATCTTAGTTCTACTTAGGTAGAGGCACAACCCCTAGCTGACTTCTAAGGTACTCAAAAGTATCCTTTAGGCAACAACTTTTTAGAAATATCTGCTATCTTCTCCTTTGTTGGTACATATTCCAACTTCACCCCCTTCTCTTGCACTTTCTCTCTCAGAAAGTGATACTTAATTGCAATGTTCTTAGTATTAGAATACATTACAGGATTCTTAGAAATATTTATTGCACTTGTATTGTCACAAAAATAGTTACCGGTTTAGTCACCTTTTCTTTGATACCTTCAAGAATATGCTTCATCCATGCAATTTGTGTATAGTTTATAGCTATTTATACATACTCCACTTCTATTGTAGATTATGAGATACAATTATGCTTCTTACTTGTCCAAGATATAATCCTTTTACCTAGAAAGAATGCACCACCACTTGTGCTCTTTCTATCATCAACATTTCCTACCCAATCCGATCAATAAACACACTCAAAGAGAAATCACCATTATGAGCATACCACAGGCCATAGTCAAATGTCCCTTTCAAATTCTTGAATATCCTTTTGACTGCAACCATATGAGATTCTTTAGGATTTTCTTAAAATCTTGCCACTATTCTAACTGCTTGAGCAATATCTGGTCTGCTATGAACAACATACTGCAACTTACCAATTGTAGACCTATACAAAGTAGCATCCACTACATCAAATTCATCATCCTTAGAAAATTTACATCCTATTACCATGGGGGTTCCAACCGGTTTGGATTCATCCATACCAAAATTCTTGAGTACTTCTTTCACATATTTGGATTGAATGATATACATACCATTCTTTAGCTATGAAATCTGCAATCTAATAAAGAATTTGATCTCCCCAATCATTGACATTTCAAACTCCATTTATTTAGCAAATGTCAAATTCATCTCATCATTTCCTCCAAATATTATATCATCAACAAACACTTCAAGTATCAACAACTTATCTCCTTCAACTTTTAGGTACACATTACTATCATCACTTGTTCTATTAAAACCAATATGAATAAGATAAGAGTGTAACCTTTCATACCATGCCCTTGGTGCTTATTTCAGTCCATATAGTGTTTTTTTCAACTTTCAAACCATGTTGTTGTCCTTTGTCAATGTAAAATCATCAGGTTGTTCTATGTAAACTTCTTCAATAATTCCATCCAAGAAAGCTAACTTGACATCCACTTGAAAAATGTTGAACCTTTTATAAGCAACATAATAAAGTATAATTATTACCCCTTCTAATCTTTCCACTGGACAAAAAGTCTCTCCATAGTCTAGTCCTTCTTGTATATAACATTTACACACAAGACTTTCCTTATTTCTAATCACATCTCCATCTTCATTTAGTTTGTTCTTGAAAACCCATTTGGTACCAATCACATTTTTATCTACAAGTCTAGGAACAAGTGTCCATGTATCATTTTTCTCAATTTGATCAATTTCTTCCTCCATGGTTTTTACCCAATCCCCATCCTTGATTGATTCCTTCACTATCTTAGGATCATAATTGGAAATCAAACAAGTACTTTCTCTAAGATTTCTTCTAGTTAGAACACCTACATTCTTATCACCTATAATCTAATAAAAAATGTGATTTAACTTCACATACCTAGGTATTGTCAGTTTAGGTCTAGGAGCTTCTTCTTCTACCAATTGAATGACTGCTTCCACATTTTTTTGTTCTGTCAGTTCATCTGATTCCAGTTCAATATACATAATCTCCTAATCATACTTAGTCACTTTCTTATCCAAATCATCATATTTCTCATGGTGTTCATCCACCTTTACATTAGCACTCTCAATCATCTTGTTAGTTATCTTATTGAAACATTTATATGCTTTAATTTTAGTGGAATAAACCAAGAGAATACCTTCATCACTTTTTGGATAAAACTTGCATATGTAATCACCCCTCTTAATGTAACATCTACTACCAAAGAATTTGAAATATTTAACATTAGGTGAGTGACCATATCATAGATCATAGGGTGTATTATTGATTTATTTCTTTACTTGCACCTAGTTTAGTGTGTAAACAAGAGTACTAATTTCTTCTCTCTAGTACACTTTTGGTGCATCACCTTGAATCAACATTGTCCTTGCAACATCCACTATAGTTTTGATCTTTCTCTTAGCAACACCATTTTTTTGTGGAGTCCTTGGGGTAGACATTTATCTCTTGATTCTATTATCTTCACAATACTTAAAAAATTCTATAGAAGTAAATTCACCACCTCTATCATATCTTAAACACTTCAAATTTTTAGCTAATTCTTTCTCAACTAGTGTCTTGAATTGTTTGAATTTTTAAAATGCATCAGAATTATCCTTCAAGAAAGTTACCCACACCATTCTAGAATAGTCATTGGTAAGCAATATGAAATATCTATCACCTTGATAAATTCTCTACCTCATAGGCCCACAAAGATCAGTACGCACTGAATCAAGTATACCCTTAGATGAAAAATACTTTCTTTGGAAAGTAGTGTTGGCAAGTTGGCTATACTGGTGTATATGAATTAGTATAGTGTTTTCATTATGGCAACAAAGTCATATAGTATTTTGGAGTCAGCGCACTTGATGAGAAGATCAGAAATCGGTTAAGTGTTGAAGACAGGACACTGTACAGAGTACCTGAAGCTCAAAGCATCAGCGCACGTGTGTATGACCAAGTTATGGTATGCACCCTAGAAGATAAGTTGGTTAGACTATATTAATGATTAGTCTATGAATGCATAGTCAGATATGCAAGTATGACAAAGTTATAGACAATTGAAGTTACATAGCAAGTGTGTGCTAGAGAAGAGTAGAGTAAGCAGTTGACTGTTAGCATTTTGATTTGCAGTTATATTCTAATGTTGTAAAGGCTATGCACCTATTGTATTTAGGTTTTTGACATGTAAATATGTTTTTTTGTAAACATGCTTGAGCCAATTCAATTGGAAGCATTGTATGTAATCGGTTAAAGGGATGACCTAGTTATTTGTTTTGTATGTGCATATAAATATGAGATGTGCCCATTGTAATTTGTATGGAAGTGGATATAGAGTTGAGATAAGAAAAGAAGAAGTGTGTGAAGAGTCTATAAGATGTATTAGAGCTTTGCAAGAGGTCAAAGCATCAACGCATCAAAGGAACTAATCAGATAAGCAGTGTCACAGTGACAGTTCATCCAACATATATAGTGTGTATCTGAGATTAGAAGGTTGTAGCCTTCATCACTTGAGCAGTGAGCTCTAGGACAGTGTGTCCACACCCCTAATAGGGTTTATTGTAAAAGAATCCTAACAGGGTCTGACCCTTGACAAGGTCTACTGTACTTAATACATTGTAAAGCAACTCCTAACAAGGTTAAGGATCTTCTAACAAGGATCATAAAACACTAGTACACAATATTAGTGGGTGTCAATTCCCACCAGGGTTTTTACCTATTTGGGTTTCCTCATAACCATATTGGTGTTATGTGTTGATTTCATGTTTCATGTTTATGTGGATGTTCATTTTAGTACTTAAGCATTTAAGTTCAATTTAAAGATTAAGTGAAAAGATAAAATATAGTGAACACTGATTCACCCCCCCTCTCAGTGTTCCCATTGCTAAGAATTGGTATCAGAGATCTGGTCCTTAGAAAAGAAGTTTCACCACTTGAGGAGATCATGGAAAAAGCATAAATGAAACATCTGAAAAGAAATCTAGAAGCTACTCTTGAAGACCTAGACAGATCTGAAAGAGAAATTGAAGAACTTAAAGAAAAAGTCAGTGATGCTCAAGTAGTCATCAAAAGGCTAAGAAAAGATTTGAAAGAATGCTCTACCAGTTATTTAGGGATTATGATAAAAAAGCTCAATGAAGAAAATTCATCTCTAAAAGAACAGATTGAAGAATTAGATGATAAGCTAACTAACAATCAGGAAGTCTATGATGAACAAATCAAAGAGAACCTTCAACTGAATGAAGAATTGAGGCAAGAAAACATTGAAATCTTGGAGCTAAGGAACAAAAAAGAAAGCTTGGAATCTAAATTGAAAGATGCTAAGAATCACATTGACAAATTACACACTAGTTTTGATTTGATAGAATCTCAGGTGTATGCAAGAAGAGCTAAAGGAGATACTAGCTCCATTGGATATAATAAAGCACAAAATCAGATTGACAACATGCGAGCAAGAATGAAAGCACCAAAAGGAACCTCAGATGCTAAGGAGACTACAAGTCAGAATAAGGATCATATTGAACCACCTAAAATTGAGTGCAAGCCATTAGACCACACTTGTTATGCATGTAACAAGCATGGACACATAGCAAGGAATTGTACAAAGGTAAGACCTTTCAATGGTTACTGTTATTCACACAATAAATTTGGTCATAGAGCTATGAATTGCAAAACAATTCAGAATAGTAGGACTCATCATAATTAGAGGAATCAGAATTAGTCTAATGAAAGAAGTTCTTAGAATGTTACATATCAGATATGTAACTATAAAGGTCACTCAGCTAGACAATGTAAAATGGTGGCTCATGTCAATGCGCCAAGGAATATAAGGCCTCTAGTCATTTTTCACTCTTGTAACAAGGTTGGACACATCTCAAAGTTTTAAAGATCAAGGACGCAAGGTCAGGAAAGCCCTAAAAAGCTTGAAGAACCAGTATTGGATCCCGAAGGAGAAGTAAAGTTTGTGAAAGCTTCAGAGGATGTGAGCTTGATTTGGTCAGAAGCAAAGAAGGACAAGGTTGATGAGTATGTATTGGATGCATCCATAGTGGATGCACCCTCTACATCTGGATGAATGGCCCTTAGGGTCATAGGGGGAGATAATTTAGCTCTAGCCCCCTGCGTAGCTGGTATACTCACTCTCAGAGTATGCACCTTTGGAATTAAGCTTTTGGAGACTAGTAGAACCTATGTGCAAGAGCGCACTAGTTGATTTTTTTAGAATGAAAGATAGAAATTTTCAAGTGACAGCCTGGCATTAATGGAAGATTTTCTACTTTAAAGTACATAGAAGTTTGTAAATCTCTCATTGCATTCGAATTCAGAGTGATTGGAGACAGAAGAGCCCTAGAAGTTGATTGAGAAGGATTGTAGTTTTATTCATCAAGTGACTTGCTATGCATTTGATTGGTTGCAGAAACCCTAGTTCATCACGCTGATTCAGAATCTCTTGGAAACCTTTGAGAAAGTGTTATACAAGTAAGTGATGGCTACTCCTATAGTATTTGATTTTTCAGAGAAGAAAAGCTATGTATTTAAGAGGCACCCATTTAAATCCACTCTAGATGACCTAGAAGGGGCATTCTCCCACATGCCTATCAGTGTTATGCATGTTGAGGACATTAGGGCATACATTCACTGTAAGAAAGAACTAGTAGGATTGGACAGATTAAGAGCGCACATGGAAACTATGTTGAAACCAGACAAAACCTTCATGGATGAGTATGCGTAGTGGAATAATCACCCTATAGTGGAGTATGCTATGACATATGAGTTCTATGAATAAGAATGGATCAAGATTCTTCTAAGAAGGATTCATGATGACCTATTTTGGATAGGTGAAGTGCTGGTCATAATTACTGGTGACTTAATTCATGAAATAACAGGCCTCTCAAGGACATGCACCATTCTTCCAGCCATAAAGATGTGAGGAAACTTGTTGAGCAAACCTGCAAGTCAAGAAGTGATAGGTGTGGAATGACCATAGAGCCTATTGAGAAAGATGACATCAAATTGATGTCCATGATACTAGGTTACAGGTTCCAACACACAAGCTAGGTAAATAGCGTGTCTACGGCCATAATTCTTGTAGCCATAAGACTTTTAAAAGAGAATGGAGAGTTCAACTTATGCGAGATCTTGCACACACAACTAATTGATAACATCAAGGCAATCAAGCATGATAAGACCAAGATATTTAGATTTGGATCTTTGATCATTTATATGTACTTCCATATTGTTGGAAAGGTGTCAAATTTATACCTTGACAGGACTATTCCCACCATGCCATAGATATCCTTCAAGGCATCTACTAAGAGCAATCTAAGAGACTAAATGACATTAGAGTTGAAGACATTTAGAGTCAAGATGTAGATGAGATACATAATTCTAGAGAAAATAGTTGAAAAGTACAAGGAAACTATTTGCTTCATGGTTGAGACAGACACAACATGCATGGAGGCAGTTGAACCAAGGACAAAGTGGATCCATGCACTTGGATATGAGGTTGATGAACAAGTCCTAGAAGCATATGCACAAGTATTTCTTTTAGCCCCTAAAGACCCTAATGAGCCAAGATGGGGAACTTATGTAGAGAAAACAAAAGATGTTGATGCAGTATTAAATAGTGTAGCAACTAAAAGGAAGGTTGCCAAAGTTACCTCAGAGATCTTGAGAATTCATGGAGTGTCTCAAGTAGACCTAGACAAAGAAAGGGAAGAGAAGATTGCTTTGGAAATTGAGAGTGCAACAACAACAAAGACTGAATCAGAAGATCCCAAGCTAAAGAAGGTGAAGATAGAAAAGTCTGATATTCAGAAGGGTAATACTGATGTTACTCCTTCTGCACCCAAGGAAACCATTGACCTTACTGCTCCTCCTAAGTATAAGGCAATGCCTAAGAGGAATAAAGAAATCAACATTGGTCATCCATCCTTGAGAATAAGAGGGAACATAAGAAACACTCAAGAATCTCCTAAAGTAAGTTTCAAACCTAGTCTCAGTGTGCTAAGTACACAAATCATTGATGAAGGCATGATTGGTCATGTAGAAAAGTTTTATGAGAAATACAGTGAGATAGAAAAATCAGAGATACATGGAATGATTATCAAACACATGTTGAAGTTCAAAAATATAGTCTTAGAACTAAAGACTATGATCCCTGATAATATATGGAACATCTTAGAATTCCAAAAGAGACAGGCTATTGAAGAGGATCTAAGGATAAGATAAAAGATTATAGATGAAACCCTTCCTATATGTTCTCTAGAGGAGAAATCATTGTTGTTAGACTTGGTGAAGCCACATCTTAGAACTAAGTCAAGGACCCTACACATAATGGACAAGAACTATGAATTAGTTGCAAAGGAAACAAAGAAAGCCTTTGAGAAGGTCTTTATGAATAGGCACATGTATCCATCCACCATGCCTACAACACAAGTACCCACAATGATTGCCAAAGAGTCAAAGACCATCAATGTACAATCTATAGGTCCATAGGATTTAGCACATGTAGTTGATACATCCACAGAGGTAGACAAGACTGCACCCATGACAGAGACACCTAAGGATGATTCAATCTTCATTGACAATGTAAAAGTTACTATGGTGGCCACATATATGGATCTGGACAAGTTTGAAGAGGCATTTGTAAGAACTCAAGAGGCTCAAAACTTATGCAGTAACACTCCTCCCAATCAACAAGAAGAAGTATTGATTAAGGATATAATAGATGAGAAAGAAGAAGAAAAAGGAAAAGAAGCTGGAAAAAAAAGGGAGAAAAAGAGGCAAAATAAAGTGAGCAAAAATATGAACCATCAGTTGAAGTGATCAAGGTAAAAAAAGAAGTGATGGATATCACTCCTATCACTCCCTCAGCAGCATTGTTGTCAATTTTGACACCTGACACAACTAGTTTGGATTCATGGGGAGAAGAAGACCTGATAAAGTTCAGCGTCTTAGCTATGGAGAAAGCCAAGGAGAAACAAGTGATGAGAAATCCCCTCCTTGTAGAATTAGTAAACATCTTGAACAACTTGTTACCAATAGATAAGAAAGTGTCTAAGGCACACTCTGTTGATGATGTGAATACAATCATTTCACAGTTCAAGAGTAATTTCTCTAGCCTGGAAGAATCTGCATCCCTAGTTGCATAAGAGAAATATTTGAAGAAGAGGCTCAATGAATTGGTTAGAAACTTTTCACTTGACCTAAGCTCACTAAAGGTTGGTCAAGCATCCCTGAAGGAGTTTGCAACAAAAGGCAAAAAGATTATTACTGATTGTATGAACCAAGACAAGCTGACTAGTGATCTGTACAAAAAGATACAAGAGGCTGAAGTTATGATAGACAACATAAGGAAATCAGTGGAAGATCCATCAATTGATTTGAACATGTGCAATAATGTCTACCAAGGACAAATAGATAAGATTGAGAAGGTAGAAAAGGAGATGTCCAAGATAAGGGCTAGACAGACTCACTTAAGGAATGCTCTTGCGCCTTCATTAGACATGCTTAATCAGAATATCAAGGAGATCGATGCCACCATGGTGACATATGATCAAGGTCCTAGCATAGATTTGGAGAAGATGGAGAAGCTATAGTATGCATTATGCGCCCATCTACAGATTGTAAATTCACTGATCACATTTTTGAAGGAGATCCAAAACCCGCAAATAGCATATCTAGATGTTCTATCTCAGTAAGTATTTATGGATATAGTTTTGAAGCACCTTTGTCATTAATGTTAAAGGGGGAGTATGTATAGAATATGGTTATAGATATGTATAAGGGAGATATAAGAAAAAAGTTTTTGTATTAAGGAACAGTTAGCAACTTGGCCATATTCCTTTGTTGCCATCAATGACAAAGGGGGAGATTGTTGGCAAGTTGGCTATACTAGTGTATATGAATTAGTATAGTGTTGTCAATATGGCAAAAAATTCATATATTAGTTTGGAATCAATGCACTTGATGATAAGATCATAAATCGGTTAAGTGTTGAAGACTGGACAGTGTACATAGTACCTGAAGCTTAGAGCATCAATGCACATGCGTACGGTTGAGTTATGGTATACACCCTAGAAGATAAGTTGGTTAGACTATATTCGTGCTTAGTATATGAACACATAATCAGATATGAAAGTATGAAAAATTTATAGACAGTTGAAGTTACATAGCCAGTGTGTGCCAGAGAAGAACAGAGTAGGTAGCTGACTGTTAGCATTTTGATTTATGGTTATATTATAATGTTGTAAAGGCTATGCACCTATTATATTTAGGTTTCTGACATGTAAATATGTTTGTTTGTAAACATGCTTGATCCAATTCAATTGGAAGCGTTGTATGTAATCAATTAAAGGGCCGACCTAGTTATTTGTTTTGTATGCGCATATAAATATGAGATGCGTCCATTTTAATTTGTATGGAAGTGGATATAGAGTTGAGATAAGTAGAGTAGAAGTGTGCAAAGAGTATATAAGATGTATTAGATATTTTCAAGAGGTCAAAGCATCATCGTATAAAAGGAATTGATCAGACAAGCAGTGTCACAATGACAGTTCATCCAACAGATATAATGTGTATTTGAGATCAAATGGTTGTAGCCTTCACCACTTGAGAAGTGAGCTCTAGGATAGTGCATCCACACCCCTAATAGGGTTTATTGTAAAAGACTCCTAATAGAGTCTGACCCTTGACAAGCTCTACTTTACTTAATACATTGTAAAGTAACTCCTAACAGGGTTAATGATCTTCTAACAAGGATCATAAAACACTAGTACAAAATATTAGTGGGTGTCAATTCCCACCAAATTTTTTACCTATTTAGGTTTCCCCATAACCATATTGGTGTTATGTGTTGATTTCATGTTTCATGTTTATGTGGATATTCATTTTAGTACTTAAGCATTTAAGTTCAGTTTAAAGATTAAGTGAAAAGATAAAATATAGTGAACACTGATTCACCCCCCCTCTCAGTGTTCCCATTCCTAACAAGTAGATGCCATTAAATTACCCAACTGAAATTCTTTACACATCATGTTATATGGTTTGACTAATTGTGGCAATCCCCTAACTACATTTGTCTTACTCACTTTGATCAAACTGTCAAAATTTACATGATAAAACCTTCTATGCCATAGCCAACTATCTTCAACCTTTCCAACCAAACAAAAATTCATAGTGGCATCTTAGTTTCTGGATTTAATTATGTAGACTTTTTTACCATCAATGTTTCAGATCATACTACATGATCCATCATCAGGATGTCAGAGAGCAAGAGCAAGAGGAACATGAAAATCCTGTTCCTCTTGCTCTTGCTCTCTGACATCCTGATGATGGATCGTGTAGTATGATCCGAAATGTTGATGGTAAAAAATTCTACGTAATCGAATCTAGAAACTAAGATACCATACGTATGGATTGTGGAAATCGAATAGATTTGATTTAACTCTTCATAGTATTATTCATATGGAATAAATTACCTCTGGTTTACCTATTGGTAGAAATCTCATCACCTGGTCTTCCAAGTATCCTGCACATACCTCCTTTGAATTGAAATTTGTAACCTTTGACATTTAGCTGACCAACATTCAACATATTATATGTTAGACCATCCACAAGATAAATAACATCTATATTACTCTTTCCATTCAAAGTAATAGTGCCTTTTCCTTTAACCAAACAAGGTGTATTATTTCCAAACCTTACCACACCACCATAAAAATCTTTGAACTTAATGAAATTCTTGTCACCGATCATGTGATGTGAGAACTCTTTGTCTATAACCCATTCATCATTGTGTCCCATATGAGAAACTAGTGCCTTTTTACCTTCAAATGGATCTTCTTTGATTGCAACAAATGCAATCTCATCTTCCTCATTATCTTTTGATTCTTCATTGGTAAATCCTTCATCAATTGAAACATATAATTGCTTCTTCCCTTTTCCTTTAAAATTTATGAACTTATCCTTTTTTTCACCATTAGGACACCTAGATGCAATATGTCCAATCTTATTACATGAAAAACATTTTTGTGGTAGCTTGCCTTTATACTTACTAGTCTCTCTAGGCAATATCTTTGCCAGTAGTGCTTCAAGCTCTCCTTGTATCCTCTCATCATCCAAGATAGATTCAATTTCCCTATTGTAACTTGGCATGCAATTAGAGTCATGAATTAATTCTTTACCTTTTCTTACCAATACATTAGACACTGATGCTTTGAAATTTGCCTCAACGTTTGGAATACTATTATCAAAATTATTCAAATTAAATACAATAATCTTATTGATCACTCCATCTATAGTAGCATTATTAAAAGTTCTCATCTCATTTATAGAAGACACTCTAATGGCATAAGTAGGCAGTAAATTTCTCAACATCTTACTTACCACAACATCTTCCTCAATAGTTCCACCAATGCCTCTGATAGCATTGAAAAATTCTTTTATTCTTTGACCATATTGTGCAATGTTCTCTCCTTCTACCATCATCATGTCATCATACTTACCTCTGAGACTCCCTTCCTTATCTTTTTGCACATGAATATCTCCACCACAGATCAACATCAACTTTTCCCAAACATCATAGACAATATCAAGTCCACGAACATCAACATATTCAATATCAAATAAAGTATTTACAATGGCTTCTTTTTATTGAGTTTTCTTTGGTTATTCCTTCAGTTGATCAACATTGAGAGTTCCAAAAAGAGTGGTATACTTGTGTGCGACATGTATCTAATATTGTAATCCCATATATTTTAGATATAACTTCATTCTATCACTCCATACCAGGTAGTTGTCTTTAGTGATCTTGAGAGGTTCTTTCTTCATCATTGTGATATTTTCTTGAAGTTGTTAGGATTACCACAAAAGAGGACCGAACCCCTAATACTAATTGTTAGTATTACCAGGTCCAAGATCCCCTAAAATTTTCATAAACCATTCAAAAACTTGCATCAAATAACATCTATTTCATGAATAAACAAAATATTAAAGATAAACATCCAAAACCATGCAACAAAATAACACCAATATTTTTCTCATGGAAACCCAATTGGGAAAAACCACGTGTGGGGATGGCACCCAAAAATAATTTGACACTCTTTTGAAGTACACCTAATTAAGAGCTTAGCCATGTTAAAAGCTTACAAGTGCCTAGTTAAGAGAAAGACCCTATTAGGAGCCACTCAGTTAAGGGATTTAGCTCTAGTCCTGTTAGGAGCTTCACCCTATTAGGAGTAAACCCATTAAGGGATTTTAAACCCTAGTTAGAGAGTCACCTAGTTAGAGGATTTACAAATTAGACCTATTAAAGTCTACTCAGTTAAGGGATTTTCTTGTAGAAACTATTAGAAATCAACAAGTACAATGATTTGAGAAAATAACACTTCTCCTCTACTAGTACAAATCTAGTTCAAGATCAATCTCTTCTTTACATTTAGAGCATCCAAACCCTACAATCGTACATCTGCATTCACAATATTTCTCTCCACACTCTCTTCATAATACATCAAAAAGATATAAATACAATTTTACTAAATAGGTTGGCCATGACCTAATTACATTTGATTTTCATTATTACAATTCATTCCCACTCAAACTTTGAACCCTTAAACATGTTACTCATTAACAATTACAATTTCCAGTACATGTCAGCCTCTAGATCCATCACACAATCAATTTGAAAAAGAAAAATCAAACCACATCACACTCTCCAAAGTTCTTGCACAACTCCAATAAATTTGATCACCATGATCATGAAAATGCAAAATCATCATTCCACATCGATCTTCGATGTCACTATGATCCTTACAACACATAACTACTTATCTCAA
>BSBK01000754.1:1245000-1267500 GCA_027943335.1 Chamaecyparis obtusa
AGCCATATTGGAAAAAATGGGTTATCAAGGTGGTGGTTTGAGGTCCAAAGGACAAGGCCCTTGGAATCCATTGGACATAAAACCATGAAAAATAGCATATCATTGAGGCATTGGAGTTGAATTAATGGGGAGAGATAATACTTATACACCTGAAACTCATTTTATTAGAGCTCCAAATCCTAACACTTAATTCAATCATAACCAGAGCATGGTGGAGAATCAAATTATACTACCACTAGTGGGGATGGTACCAATACTATTACTAGTTGTGGTCAACAAGTGCAACAAAAAAAAACCACTCATAAGAGACCAATACTAAGACACTATACAAAATCCTACTGATCAAGACATTATGAAGAAGCAAAAGTTTATTAAAATAATGATAAGTACGACTCCAACTCCATCAAGTACTTCTACAAAGGTATTTCTTCCAACTTCAACCAAACCCCTCAAAGGAGCTCAATAACTCTACCTGTAAGTGAGAGTGGGATAAGAATGACTATTGCTAACCCTCAGAATCAAATGGTTAGAGCCACATGCATAGATGGAGGTTCCTACATCATTGCAAGTGCTATTTCACCATTAAAATATTCAATCATGTCAGTAACCCCAAATTTTGATTATAATACTTTTGTTGATTAATTCAGAGGGAGATAAGATAAAAAAAATTAAAAAAATCTAATGATGAAGGTTGCAGGTACTAAAACTATGGAGCAACAACCTGCATAGAACATGGTACTTCCCACATATGACCCAAATAAAGAAATGACAGAGTACATGGTTGTTATGCCCCCAATTCCAAATCAAAATAAACTATTAAATCATATGGATCCCTCTATATTTCATGTTAGCACCATCCAAATGGAGTTAAAAATATGGACAAAATTAATGTGTCAAAAAATACTAACAAAGTGGTGTACACATTATTGCTCAAGCAAGAGAGAGAGAGAGAGATCTAATGATGAAGGTTGCAGGTACTAAAACCATGGAGCAACAACCTGCATAGAACATGGTACTTCCCACATATGACCCAAATAAAGAAATGACAGAGTACATGGTTGTTATGCCCCCAATTCCAAATCAAAATAAACCATTAAATCATATGGATCCCTCTATATTTCATGTTAGCACCATCCAAATGGAGTTAAAAATATGGACAAAATTAATGTGTCAAAAAATACCAACAAAGTGGTGTACACATTATTGCTCAAGCAAGAGAGAGAGAGAGAGAGAGAGAGAGAGAGAGAAAAGTCACAACCAGATCTAGAAAATGAGAAAGCAAAGAGGAAAGCAACATATAAAAAGAGAACTAAATTTGAGAAAAAGATAAATGTTTTTTGCCTCTACATATACAAGTACAAAGAATGAATAGACCAAGGTGGAACTAAATGAACATGAGCAAAGATTAGATGAAAGCATGAAAAAATTAATAAAAATGAAGGGGCCTCTTTCAGACAATTATACAAAAACTTGGAGAAAGCCATTGCCTCAACAAGAAAATTACAAACCTAATTGGACTTTGAGAAGGAAAGAGAAAATCAGCGGGAAAAAAAAGTGGAGGAAGAAAGAAAAAATAATGAAAGACTAATACAAGAGCTACAAAAGGAAAACAAAGAAATTAATTCTTCCCAAAATAGATTGACTGCATCTTGGAAACAAACAATGAGGTATATAAAATAAACAAATTGGAATAAAAAAATGCAGAGGACTAAAAATTTGTGTTAGTTATTTGAATTGATAGAAATTTTAACATTACATAATGGGAATCTCACTGAATACATTGCTCAAAATAGAGACATGAATTCAAGAGAGAAAATTGTAAATTTTTTTGCAAGCTGTCTGTAAAGCCAATGACAAATAGTCATTATCCAATGGAATTCACGACTGCATTGATACCTCAATAAAGACATCATCTATCATTTAAAAATGTATGAAACTATGAGAAGCATAGGAATGTCTAGATCAAGTCTCAAAAAGGATAAGGAAGCTGCATGGAAAGGTAGAGAAATTGACAAATCTTGGGGTGCAAAAGATTTTTAGCACAACACAATAATACATTGGAAATACTACTTACAAAAAGAAGATGAAGGAGAAAATGAAAATTGATTTGAGATAGTTTCCTCAGAACACAGATGAGGTGAAATTTCTTAGTTTCATCAAACCATTGATAACATTGAATTCAACTTTTGATGAAACATTGAGGTCGAGTTCCACTTTCAATTATGAATTCCTTACAAATATGAAAGTCACATACTATATGATATAGAAAATTGGAATTCCATTAGATGGAGAGTGGGACATGCTACAAAATTTGATAGAATGATTTCATAATATGTATTATATAGTTTGTATTCCCCAATTCTTCCAAGTTTTCTTCTTTTCATTATTTGTAATTTCAAGCATATTGTAATTTGCCATGGACTGAATTAACTCTATTTTATGAATGTGTAATTACTATTAATGTCTCAAAGATGTAATCACTAATAAAATACTTTTTGATTCTTGAATCTTGAATCAAGGGTTTCTGAGTTTCTAATTGTGCACACTTTCTGTAATGGATGTTTAAATGTGTGGCTCCTATTTAAGGAATAAATTAAAGTTTGAAAAATGTAACACTACAAAATAATAGTATGTTAATTTATTAACTGGTAAATATAAATTTGAAAAATGCAATTGCATATCAATATTAAATGACATTGATAGAAATATAAAATATCAGCAACAACATTTAGGGTTTTGTAATATGAATTATGAAATACAGTAACAAGTTTAATAAATACCTAGTAACTGCTAGTGCTAAATATCTTACATTTACAGATTCATCTCCTCATCCTAATAATCAAATTAAGAGATTCCTTGACTCTTGTATGTGTTTTGTTCACTCTACATACCTCTTCTTAACTGCATCTCAAAATTACTAGTACATGTGTCACTCATCAATGCTAAGAGATTTCCACAATCCATCAATTAAAGTAAATTTTTACTTCTGGCTTTGACTGTGTGCAAATTTTTGCATCAACGTTTTGAATCACACTCTGTGAACCATCATCAAGATGGAAAGAGCTGAAGGAGCAAAAAATGATGGATCACGAAGTGTGATTCAAAATGTTGATGCAAAAATCTGCACATAATCAAAGCCATAGACAAAAATTCACATGTATCATTGTCATTCATTCTATCACTGTCAATTATACCACTTTGGTTTGAAGTTTTTCCCAACCCTCTTATTTCACATGTGGAATTCCAAAGTCACAGTGCCTTTTCATAAGGAAAACTTTGGACATCATACCTAGATGTATATAGCCTCGAGAAATCTTTCAAATTCTTGTCTAGTTTGTTTATTATCTTTGATTTTAAGAACCCCAAAGCACTAAAAACTCTCTCATCCTCCACCAAACACAATATCACATTTTTTCTTAAATTAGTAAGTTTGAAAATCTTTGATATCGAATCATGAAATTTTTTACTCTTAGGGTTGTCCAAAGATTTGTTACTAATTCCTCTTGTAAGGGGTTCTCCATTTTTTGAAATTGTTCCCTCATAGTTATTGTAAAATGACTTGATTGATCTCTAAGAATAGTTTCATTCAAAATTCCTTCTATAGTTTGTCCATTGAATTCTATAGATTTGCAAAATTGACCTATCAAAGTCTTTAGCCTATGAGGATAATCAACTAAATTGTTGAGGACTCAATATTGAGGAAACACAATAGACATGACTTCAAGTATTGCATCACACGGGAGTAATTTTCTAATCTCTAAGGAAAGAGAATGGATGATTTTCTTTAGAGTAGTGGTTACAGAATCAATAATCTTGCTAAATTTTTCCCTTGTAACACTTACTTCTTTCTTCTTAGGGTACTTTCTTAGTACCGTCACCATGGTAAGGTAGTGAATTGGTATCTCAAATTCATGTACACTGACACATAACTCCCTGTTTGTATTAAACTATAAAAAATTATTAGGATTATTCAAATCTATCAGTAACTGTAATAACCAAAAAATGGGCTTCAATACCATTGACCTCCTACATCGACAAATTGATCAAAATCAACCCTAAAGTCCTAACCTAAGGCACATCTACACATCGAATCCTCAAAACCCTAATCGATCCTATTTCAATTATGTATCGGGGAATATTCTTGAATGTTCCTAATCTTTCCTAATTATCTCTCAGTAAATATTATTTGACGATAAATGATATTATTTTATTTATCCTAAGTCAATTAGTTGAATTAAGTCAATTAAACTTCATCTAGCCACTTAATTATTTTAATTAAGATTTAATTGAAATTTATTCTTAATTAATATTGTTTATTTGACAATAAATCAAATTTCTAAAAATAATTGATTAGATATTTATTTAATTGATTAAAATTAAATTGTCAAATTTAATAATATAATTTTGGATAAAGTTTGATTTAATAATTGATTAATCCATAAATCAGTTATTTTTAAATTAAATCGGTTAAGTTGAGAATAAAGCACATAGAAAATTAAATAAATCAATAATTATCTATGCAAAAATTAGAAGATCAATTAAACTCAAAATCAACTATTGAATTCATTTTGTGAACTTTCCAAACTCAACATGTGATTGTGAGTTGAAATTCAGAGTTAAATAATCTCAACTTCCAATTATGAGTTAAAAAGCTGATTTGCATAATTTTACTAGATAACTATTTCTAATTTCTTGATAACTCACCAATCAATTTGAGTTGATCAAGGAGTGATTTTTGGTTAGTCCATGAGTTCTCAAACCCTGGATTTCTATATAAACAGTCCCCAGTCCTTCACAAACAACCACGTGCAATTTGGAGAATAGCAACGCTATGCTGTCGAATTCTTGAGATTGTGCGATCTTTTGAGATCCTTTGCTAACATTGATTTTCTTGTTTTTGCATTCATAGTTAGATTCAATTAATTTTTCATCAAGTTTTAGATCATTTCTCATCTAGATTACATTGTTATTGCATAGAAAATCCAAAAACATAGATTAATCTTGCATCCATTTTCACAATTTTTGCATTCAAATCCTTTGTTTAGGCGTTGCATTGTCACCGATCTCGGTTAAATTCTGAGAATACAATACTCACATCTACTAGAAGACAATAAATCACCTAGTTAATGATACATTTCTCTATTGCATATTTTCTCATTATTAACCAATAATGTTTTACTGATGTGTTGTGTCTTCTAAATAGGTACAATTTTCACACACATTTTTGGCGCCCACCGTGGGGCCCAACATCAGGTTTCCATTTTCATTTCATCCATTTTTTTGACATTTTTAATTCAAGATTCAAGTTTTAAAAATTTTCCATACAATTTCATATGACATTTGCAGATTGTTGTATCAGAAGTCTCTGTCTATCGTACGACAGACAACATTTCTGAAGTGTCGTACCGATTGTTATACTTTATCGTATCAATCTTGAAGTGTCGTATGTATAGGTACCTAGTGTCATATCATATTTAAAGTGTCGTATGGGCATAGGTATATTGTCATACAACTTTTCATGCCAATTTTCAATTGTCGTATGGGATTTATGATCAGTTTTTGAGATATTTGATTTGAGATTTTGATTGACGACTAACCATGACATTTGTTATTTCCTAGTGCATGATCATTTTGACATCCTAAGACCTTTTTGCAAAACATGAGATGAAGACCTGAGAATAAAAACCTATCTTTTGACCTCTTCTTTTCTTGTCTTCTAAATCCCTTATTTGCAGGAAACCATTATAGGAATTACATGCCAAAGACACTCAATCAACAAAGATTTCTGACAAGCGATTTTGTAGGTTGCCAAATCTTCATTGAGCAAATATTTTTTTTTCTTAATATTTATTCTTCATAGGCACCTAGTTAATTAGGTACATGCATCTATTTCCATTGAGGTAGATATTGAGGGGATTATCCTCTTCTCCTTCTTAGGAGAATTAGAAACCCAGAAGGTATCTTCCCTAGTGCTAGTTTGCGTACTGTCTCTGGATTAATTCCGCTTGACATGTTTTGGATAGGAAAAATAACAAGGTTAGGAGATTATGCTCTTCTCTTTTAGAGAATTAGAAACCCAGATCCTGTGGTCTCCAACCCCACATTTACTTTAATCCTTTAGAGGGCCTGCCGGTGAGGTAAAAAGCTCTTGGGAATGACCCAAGAGGGGACAAGTCTTAAGTTGACTCTTCCACCCCACTGTAAAATTTGATGCTTCCTTGAGGTTAAAGCCTCAGAAGACATAGCTAGGCTTGTTCCTTGGATTCATTCCATGAACATTCTTTGATTTTGTGTAGAGCAGAGCCGCTTGAATCTTGCTTGTGAGACTACACTAATCAGAGTACTCATAGGGTTAATAGGCTCAATCCTACTTGCGAGACTATGGGAGATAGTTGTGAATGGATGCCTTGATTAACAGCCTAAGCTAGTTTGCTTCCAATCTACCTTTGAAGGATTTGTAGTGCTTGTGCAAGGTGAATATTAATCACCCCAATACACTCATCATATCGAGCCCTCCTTGATGCTTCAACTTAGCTAATATGGGCTTTAACATCCATTACATGTTGTTGGACCACCATATTCTGAGGATTCATTGAGTGTGTTCCTAAGTCAACGAGAAAGTAATACATCTCTTCTCCTAGCTAGGTTAAGGCTAGGTGTGTTTTATTCATTGATTCAGTTCCCATATGTTTGATATGATTGTGATCCTATTGCTATGTTAAAAACCCTCAAACAATCCAATACACAGATTTTGAAAACTAGACAGTGAAATTGACAAACCATTTTTGAGACCAAAAAAACACCAAAAGCTTGAAAAATTGAAGCAAAATCTTTTTCTGGTGTCAACTGTCATCCAGACCCTTCAATTGTCATATGAAAATTGCCTTGTTACTCCAAGTGTCATATTATAACCCCCCAAATGTCATACAAGAACCAATACACTGTCATACAAAATTTGTCAACAATCTTGAGTAAAATTAATCTATGGTTTCAATTGTCGTATGAGATTCTACAAGTGTCATGTAAGACTCCTTTCTGTGTCGTACGAGCTTGGATACTATTGTATGACAATTTCCACAAAATTTTTAGAAAATCCAAATTTTGTCAGAAATTCAATCAACCTTCAGCTTTTATCAAAAATCTGTCAAAATATCCACTGTGTTAGGAACAAAGTAGAGAAACAACGAATCCATCTTATTTTCCTAAAGTGATCTATTGAGCTTGATTTGTCATCCAATTGATCAGTCTAAATTGCATTTCATCTTGTGTCAAAAACCTTGTGAACACAACGTCAAATCATCATCTCAAATGACTAACTATTGTGAATTCATGTCCACCATCTTTTGGGTGTCTACCCATACATCTTGGGCACAATATCCTTCATTTACATCAAATAAATCTCTTCATGAATAATCCAATTCAATCTTGACAAGGTTGCATCACTCGATATTTCCTAAATAAGATTATCTATCAATTGTCTTATCTTGCTCTAAAGATTCACCTAAGGTTAATGGTGGAAACTAGAGATTGTTCACACAGAAAACCAAGAGAAGAACTAAAGACATCACCTTCATCTTCTCTTATTTCTCAAACATTTCATCAACCCTACGATACTAATATTTACAAAGAAGACGCCCTTGGAAATTTTCACTTAAAAGGTGGTCACACAACCCCTCCTGCATCAACACAAGATCTCAATCAAAATGCTGCCATGTCTCAAGGTGGAGCTAACCAAGGTTTGTAGGGACACCACTTTGAGCATGGTGGAGATCAAGAAACCACACCATCAGAAGTTTAACAATTTTGTGATGATGATCTCTTTAAGAAAATAATGAAACACTTCCTATGAGAAGACAAAGAGACATACTACCTCAAATTGAAATGACAAGGAGCCAAACTTCCTCACAACTTTAATGTTGAAGATATCATTACACATGAGGAAGAGATTCCTATCACATCTATGATGAAACATATGCATGCTATGCAAGTCAAACTTAACAAGCTGGAAAAAGAGAAAGAACCCAAAGAATTCTCTATGGATGCCTTAAGTCCATTTACATTTGATCAAGGCTTGTATATGCCACCATTCCCTAAAGGAGTGGAACTACCCAAATATGATAGAAATTTAGATCCTCAAGATCATGTCAGAGAGTTCTGCACTCTATCCATGGAGTTCATGCATGAACCAACATTCTTAATGCATCTCTTCCCATGATCTTTGGGAGGAGCAGCCATCAATTGGTTCTCTAAAATACCTCCAACCATCAAAACTTTTGAGGAGTTAATCAAATTGTTCTATCAACAATACTCCTACAATATCCAACATCCAATCACCATGATTGATATCTATATTCTAAAATAGAAGACAAGAGAACCCTTCCCGACTTTCCTCAAATGATGGAAAAAGAAGTTCTCACTTTATGCTCGACAGATTCTGAAAAAGGAGAAACTAGAAATCTTCATCAATAATTTGGTCCTGGAAATTAACTATCATCTCTAGATGCAAAATCATACCTCATTTGAAAAAATGGTAGATAGTTCCATAAGAATAGAGGATGTACTTGTTCGTAAGGGAGACATATCGCTTCATAAAGAAAACAAGTATGATTCAGGTTCTACTTCCAACACCAAAGATAAAGTCAAATTCTAGAACAAGAACAAAAATGTCATCACAGATGGTGTTGTTGATCACATCGGTACTCCACCCAAAGCACTAGCATTTAATCCCACGATTGGCACTCAAGCCATAAAAGCTTCATAAATGAAGGCAACTAAACCTACTAAAAAGTCAAATGACTATAAACCATGGGTTACAAAACCAAAACACAAGTTCACTCATTTAGGAGAGTCCTTGGAATCTTCCATGAAGACCTTATTAACAAATAATATCATCACTTTACCTGAGATCAAACCATATGACCCTGAAGTCAAACCTAAATGGTGGAGAGAGACTGATTTTTGTGATTTCCATCAAAACAAGGGTCATAAAACCAACAATTACATGCATCTGAAATATCTTATTCAAGACAAAATTGATGCTGGAGAAATTGTGATTGATAACCATAAATCCAATCACGATCATACAACATTCACGGAACCTTTTCTGAAACACACTCAAGGAGATTCATCTTCTAGACCAAACATGTGTGCTAAAGTCAATTACACTTACTCAACCAATATGATTTCATCAACATGGTAGAGCCATGTGCATCTCAACATTTAAATGTCATCACTATTGTAAAAAATGATAGAGACAACAGATCGACTAATGCAGTCACTCAATCTCAAGCTCAGGTAACTCTCCAAGGACAAAACTCAGGTTCATCAAACACCCCAAAGGTACCATTCAATCTTGCATCTACATCTAAACAAAGGACTATACCTAAATCTTCCAATTCTAAAAAATCCAAAACAATATTCTACAACATCATCCAGCAACTGCAACACACTAATGCCAAGATCTCTATATTCGAGTTACTTCAAATTTATCCTACTCATTGTGTGATTCTAGACAAATCTCACATTGGTTCTAATGTTCCTAAAAATATTGATCTTGATAGGTTCCAAACCATGGTGAGTTACTTGACCTCTCCTTAGTATATTTCCTTTCAGAGGAAGATGACAACTTACTGAGTCATCCGCATAACTAGCCCTTGCATATTGAAGTCCTAATTGAAAACCATCATGTCAAGCATGTTTTGATAGATGGGGGAGCTATTCTAAACATTTGTTCTCATAAAATGGTTACACAACTGGGATTGTCAGAAGATGCTATTGATCTTAAAAAGAAGATAACCATAAAATAATATGACGAATAAGAAAGATCCTCAAAAGGAGTCATTGTGATACCTATCAGAATGAGACCTGTCATCATAGATATCACTTGTCAAGTGCTGGACATCCCACTAGCCTATAACATTATTTTAGGAAGGCCCTGGATTCATGAAATGAAAGCTATTCCTTCAACGTACCACCAGTGTGTCAAATTTCCCTATGATGGAGTAGAGGTCACTATACCTATAGACATGTCAACATCTTGTAATGCTTTGAAGGAAAGTGCCGAAAAACTTGTCCCACACAACAAAGAGTCTTCTACCAAACAGTGTGACATAACATCTACATCTAAAATGGAAGATATAGAAAAGGAAATCAAGATTAAAGATATGAGCATGGGAGAATACACTATGGAACCACTCTTATCTCTCACATCTCTCCCACTTTTTCCCAAGTCTTATGGACAACTTTCAGAGAAATTGAAACCTACCACTAAAGGACCCCAGGTTATCTTTGATGGAATTTTTGTCATAGAGAAAGTATCCAAACAAAAATCATATGAGGAAAAGCTATATTAGCTTGGTTGTACAAAGATGAGTCTCAATCAAAAACAATTCAAAAGTGTGACTCTAAATCACCTAAGGTTCCTTCAAAATCATACGGACCAGGACACAAGCTAATGTCTAAAATGGGATACACTGGAAAAGGATGTCTAGAAACAAGAGGCAAAGGTATCATCAAACCCATTGAACACTATGGGAGGACAACCAAAGATAATACAAGCATAGGTTATCAGAAGAAACCTTTCATCTCAGTGGAAAATCTACACATGTCATAGAATAGATAAAACCAAAAATAGATACTCAGCAAAAGGAATAAACACAACACTTAGACAGTGATGATTCAGACACAACTGATGTTTTTCCTTATGAACATATACCTCATCACATCTTAGATCTTCTTGATGATGAAAAGAAACCTAAAGTGAGAATCAACGTGGTAGACACACAAGAACCTACTACTTCACAAGAGACAGTCGCAATGCAAGAACTGACTGATCCTGAAAACAAACAAGTAGAAGAAGGTATACCTCTCACAATAACTGAACATATGGGACATTCTAGTGATTCTGAGATAGATACTTATGATTATGAATTCCGCTCAGAGTATGAAGGTCACCCTACTTGGGGGATTCATTCTGATTTTACACATGTTCTTGACTTTCCCAAAGATCTCGATGAGGAATCTAATGACTGTGAATGGGGAATTGTTCTAGAAGAAGATGAGCTTATAATAGAAAAATACATAGATGTTATTCACCAATACACACCTACATCCAAAATGAGTCTAGAATGATGTGAAAAACCTCGTAAGTCTAATTCACTTATTACTAACGCAGGATCCAATGATGATGTTGAGACACTTAATGAACTGAATATCTTGATTCATAACATCATCTTTGAATTTGAGAGTTGGATGATGACCAATGATGACAAAACTATATGTGTGAACACTATCAGAAAATCCTTTCCTACACTTACTATTCAACATCCCAAGATTATTAACCAAACATCCAATGATCCAAGCCAAGACATCCATACTTTTTGAATAGACTACGCTCTTGCATGCTACCTAAATGTAGTAGAACCCATGAAAACTTCCATCAGTGAACCTAGTGTCAGCATGATAGAGTCGGATATCAAATATCTCATTCAAAATAATAAAAACAAAAAGAAAAAGAGTTTTGAGGGTGAAAATCAATATGTGGCAGTCTCAGAACCAAAAATTCTAAAAACAAAAGACATATCCAAAGGTGAAAACCTCTTTAAGGTTCCTAAGGATGAGATATTTGATGTCCTTACGAGTCATTTATAGGACATATCACCTATTTTGATAGAACCAAATCAACCTGTCAATCTAGGCACAACAAAGAAACCTCAATTAATTCATGTAGCACAATCTCTATCAAAAGAAGAAAAATAGGCATTCACAAAATTCTTAACAGAGAAAAAGATCAAATTTGCATGGAAATATTTAGATATGCCAGGATTGGATCCTAATATCATCATGCATAATCTTTTTATAGCTCTAGGAGTTAAACCTATCAAGAAAAAGTTGCGAAAAATGTATCCTCATGTTGCACTCCTTGTCAAAGCTGAGTTAGAGAAATTGCTAAAAGTTGGATTTATCCAAGTCATAGACTATGTAGAATGGATCTCAAACATAGTTCCAGTATCAAAACTAGTTAAATCTATCAGAGTATGCACAGATTTTAGAGATGTAAACAAAGAATTCCCTAAGGATGATTTTCTGCTACCAAACATCGATATGATAGTGGACATAATTGTGGGATTTTAAATGTACTCTTTAATGGATGGTTTCTCTAGATACAATCAAATAAAGATAGCTCCAAAAGATCAAGAGAAGAAAAATTTCACCTGTGCATGGGGTACTTTCTACTGGAATGTAATGCCATTTGGTCTTAAGAACGCTGGTTCTATATATCAAAGAGCTATGACGTCTATCTTTCACGATATGATGCATAAAAACATGGAGGACTATGTTGATGACACCTTGGCTAAATCAATGAAATGCTCTAAACATTTAGCTGACTTGGGTACAATATTGGATAGAATGGAAAAATTTAGTCTCCGACTAAATCCTAAAAAATGTGCCTTTGGTGTCACTTCAGGAAAGCTTCTAGGGTAAATTATTTCAAAGAAAGGCATTGAGGTAGATCCAACAAAAGTCAAAGAAATCATAGAGATGCAACCTCCTAAGAACATCAGTCAAATGCATACTCTACAAGGGAGGATACAATTTATCAGGTGCTTCATCTCTTAGTTAGCTGACATATCACAACCTTTCACTAGAACACTCTATAAAGGTGTGACTTACAACTAGAATGAAGAATGTGGGAATAAATTCAATCATATTAAATAATACTTGATGAATCCACCTATTGTCATGCCTCCTATTTAGGGAAAGCCATTAATATTGTATGTCTCTACTACAGATACATCACTGGGGGCATTGTTGGCGCAACATGATAAAAATAAACAAGAAAGAGCTATCTACTATATCTGCATAATATTGGTGGCATATGAAAGAACTATTCTATGATAGAGAACGCATGTCTAGCTGTGATTTTTGCATCACAAAAATTGAGGCACTACATGTTAGCTCATACCACACATCTGGTAGCAAAGATTGATCCATTAAAATATTTTTAAAGAAAAGCTACCCTCACAGGTAGATTGGCAAAATGGGTAATGCTACTAAGTGAGTTTGACATTGAGTATGTTGAAAGAAAAGCCATCAAAGGACAAGTGATCATAGATCAAATAGATGAAGCTCCAATGTTTGATGATCAACCAATGCAGATGGAATTTACTGATTCCTCTATGATGCACCTATCTTCCATAACATAGGGCTTATTCTTTGACAGATCTTATACACAAAATGGATCTAAAGATGATATATTGTTCATCACAACACAAGGTTAATCCATTCTAAAAGTATTTAGAATCAAATTCCCTTGCACCAAAAACATAGTTGAATATGAAACTTTATATTAATGATGAGCAGGAGCGACTAGGGAGTGATGGTGTTCGGGTGGGAAACCAAAATTCATACCTGCGTGCGAGCAGGATTCCTGCCAAGACTGATTCCTATGGAGGTGCAAGGTCTTTTGCCTTTGGGGGAATCCCTACGGATCTATTTGGTGAAGAAACAAATAACAAAGACCAAGATGGCCCAACGGACCTCAGGGACCCAGGAGGGGGACCCATTTTGGGTCCGGAAAAAGTTAAATGGTCTTCTTTATTTGGGATTAAACCCACAGGTAAGTCAAGCTTCCCCCCTGTTAAGGTTATCTCTAACTTATTTGAAGGGAAATATGCTATATCTATCCCTGACTAGGTCATTGACCATAATATCAAATCTATGGAAAACTCTTTAGTTGTCACTTCATAGGGGTTAGACCTAACATCGAAGTTGTTCGGGCCTTTGTTAAGATAAAATGAAATCTCAAAGGGTAGGTTGATGTCATTGCTATGCATAAAGGCTATTTATCTTTTTTCTTCTCTTGTGAAGAAGATAGGAAGCAGACTATCAACAATGGCCCTTGGTGTATAGGAAGAAGCACTATGTACCTCTAGAAATGGTACCCAAACATGATCATCAATGAGGATTTCATAGTTCAAATTCCTGTTTGGGTGAAACTTCCTAGTTTTCCCCTTGAATATTGGAACGAAGAGGTTTTTGCAGGAATTGCTAAATCTTTTGGAGAACTTCTCTCCATTGACCCTATCACTATCTCTAGAAGAAGACTGATTCATGCAAGGATATGTGTGGTTATTGTGCCTGAGGTAGATATGCCTGAGCAAATTGAAATGGAATCAAAGTTGGGAAAATGGGTTAAAAAACTGGAGTATGAAATGATTCCTTTTGCTTGTTTCAAATGTAAAAAGGCTGGACACTGAGCCAAATAGTGTCCATATAACATTGCTAAGAAGGTTCAACATAAAAAGGTGTAGAAACCTAAAGGCAAAAGTGGGGAATCCTCTGATGGGGTTTCAGGGCCTAAGATCAGCGAAGTTACTGAGGATGGTAAGGAAGATAAGGGAAAAAACAATAATGAAGCACCTAATCCAGAAAAGGAACATGACCCTAATCCTAAAGAGCAAGGTGGGGAAAAGGAGAAATAGAGCCCCATAGATGACACCCAGAATATCCAAGCTGGTTTTGTCCAAGATTCTTTGGAAACCCAAAAGGAAGATAAACCCTTGAACCAGGAGTCTAAAGAATAGATTTACCAAGAGAGGGGTGCCTCAGGGGAACAAGATATGGATTTTGACTAGCCTACCAAAACTCCTGCTAAAGAGGAGGATAATGTTTTTATTGATGCTTAGCAAGACATTTTCCTGGGACCAGGATTAGCTGACATGTCTCAAAATACTCCACTACAAAAGGAAATGATGGATGATACAGGAAAGAAACCTGATTGGGGGGATCCAGATGATATAGATAAATCCTTGGGTGAAAGCATAAGTGAAAAAGGTTTTACAAAAGTGGAAAGAAAGAAAGGTCAAAAACCTCAGATCTATAAGCCCCAGAATAAACTCAAAGATTACTATCTAGATGTTGGAAAGATCCATCTATCTCCGCTAGGGAGACCTTCAGCTATAAGGACTAGGAACTAGGAAATGACTAGAAACATTGTGGATGGTACTCAGAGCACCATCCCATAGGTCAACAAAACTAAAAAGAAATGAAGATCATAACTTGGAACATTTGAGGATTAAATAATCCTCACAGATAGGATCTTATTAGGAATATGGTTAGAGACAATAGACCGGATATTGTTTTGATTCAAGAGACTAAAATGTCAAAGGAGAAAGTTGAAAACATTAAGTTTTTCAAAGATAACTACATTATTGGGGGTAGCTCAGAAGGTGCTTCAGGTGGCATTGCTACTTTTTGGAATGGTAATAGTATTGAGGGAGAAGTCATTTCTCAAGACAATAATATGACTAGTATCAGATTTCATCATCTTAAAGATAACACTTCTTGGGTTCTCACTAATATCTATGCTCCTAATACTAAGAATGAAAGGAAAAAATTTTGGTTGAAAATTGATCAAGCCATAAGTCTTTTTGAGAAAGAAAGTTGGATTGTTCTGGGAGATTTCAATACTCCTTTGAAGGAAGATGAGAAAATTGGAGGAAGCCAACCAAATCTGGACAACAGTCTTGACCTTATGAATTTCATTACTAGACAAGCTCTCATTGATATTGATTTGCAAGGAATTAGCTACACTTGGACTAATAGAAGAGAATGCAAATATTTGATCCAAGTAAGATTAGATAGAGCTCTAATCACTAATGACTGGTATCAAAATTATTATTGTTCACTGACTGCCTTTGTTAGGGCTGGCTCTAATCATTATCCTCTTTCTTTTATTGCTAACCCTATCTCTAGAAAAAGGAATTTCCCCTTTAGATTTGAGAAAATGTGGACCTTGCATCCAGAGTTTAATTAGAAAATTAATGAATGGTGGAAAATTAAAATTGATGGCACAACTATGTACAAACTAGCTAATAAACTTAGACATGTTAAAGATAACATCAGAATTTGGAATAAAGAGTCATTTGGGAACATTTTTTCTAACAAGGCTAAAATTTCTTCAAACCTTAAAGATATCCAAGATTCCATCCAAATTTCACGTTATGAGAAGATCCCCAAGGAAAAAGAAAGTGAAACTCTTATTAAATATCATGATATGGTGCATAAGGAAGAAGTTTTTTGGAAACAAAGATCTCGAAACACCTGGCTTAGAGAACGGGATAGGAACTCTAAGTTCTTTCATCTCTCTACTATCAAGCATAAGGTGGCCAATAGAATTTCTAAGCTTAGAGTTAACAAAAATTTTCTAGATAAGGAGGAGGATATTGCTAAGGAAGCTAAGGATTATTTCTTGAATTTGCTTACTCAAGACTTTGATCTGGACCAGAATTCTCAACAGGATATCTTGGCTAAAATCCCTAAAATCCTTTCTGACCAAGACAACATTTTTCTTAAAGCTATCCCTTCAAATGAGGAAATCAAGAAGGTTGTCTTTTCTTTTGAAGGTAGCAAATCACCAGGAACTGATGGGTTCCCCATGTTTTTCTTCCAAATGTATTGGTTAGTTGTGGGCAAGGATGTTACTGATGCTGTTAAAGAATTCTTTGGTGCTAAAAGAATCCTCAAGGAAGTCAATGGTACTTTCATTTCTCTTATTCCTAAAAAGGCTGGGGCTGATACTATGGACAACTTTAGGTCCATCAGTTTGTGTAATTCTTCTTATAAAATCATTTCCAAAGTTATTACTTCCCGTTTGTTGACTCTTCTCCCCAAATTGATCTCTCATCAACAAAATGGTTTTGTTCTGGGTAAACATATTCTTGATTCCATTATCACGGTGCACAATAATATTCACTCCTTAATGATGGCTAAGAAAGAGGGATTTATCGTGAAAATTGACTTGTCCAAAGCTTATGACATAGTTGATTGGAGTCTCCTTGAAAGATCTTTCCTTGCCTTTGGCTTCAACAGATGCTGCACCAAGATCCTTATGCAACTGGTTACTTTGGCTTCTTTTTCTATGCTGGTTAATGGTTCCCCTACCCCCTTCTTTAAATCCTCAAGGGGATTAAGGCAAGGGGATCCCCTCTCTCCTATCTTATTTGTTATCATGGTTGAGTGCTTGGGAAGATACATTGATTCAACAATCCAGAGAGGAGATTTAAAGGGTTTGAGACCCTCCTCTTCCAATCATGTTTGCTCCCATCAACAATTTGTGGATGATTCTATTTTCCTAGGAGAAGCCTTGGTCGTTGAAGCTAAAAATCTTAAAACTTACCTCAACAACTATAGTAAAGCTTCTGGTTGAACTATTAACTGGAACAAAAGCTCTTTGTACTTCATTAATGTCCCAGAAAATAGGCAAAGGAAGATCAAAAAAATCTTGGGCTATCAAATTGGTAAGCTCCCTGCTACCTACTTGGGTCTTCCTCTTGGCCTTAACCCTCTGGATTTTTTTTGGAGCCCCACTGTTGACAAATTCCATAAAAAACTTGCTAGTTGGAAAGGCACTCTCCTCAGCCAGGCTGGTAAAGTTCAATTGTTAAAATCTTCATTTTAGAGATTCCCATCTATGCTCTTAGTCTTTTTAGAATCCCTAATAATTTTGCTAAAGCTATTGAGAAAATCCAAAGAAAATTTCTTTGGACTGGCATTGAGAAGAAGAGAAGAATGGTTCTTATCTCCTAGGATAAGGTCTGTTTACCCAAATCTAAAGGGGGACTTGGGATTAGAAGGATAAAAAACCTGAATGATTGCCTGTTGGCTAAACTTTGTTGGAGAAGTTTTAATTCAGAGGGTGAATGGAACACAATATGGCAAAGCAAATATAAAAATAATACTCCTAACCTTCAGAATTATTTGGATTTTGAATTAGAAATTATGGGTTCTAGCATATGGAAAAATGTTACTAAAGTTAAGAGCATCATTCGGGAAGGAGTTAAATGGAAAATTGGTAAGGGGGACAATATCAACTTCTGGGAAGATACTTGGACTGGGGAATCTCCTCTCTCTGAGAATCTTGAATGGAATCAATATATGGCTACCTGTGAAGATAAAATTGGGTCTAAAGTTGCTAATTATTGGGTGAACAATAAATGGATTGATCTTTCTCTGATTAACAATAATCTTTAGACCTTAAATGTTATGCTTAATGCTATTGTGATTTCTGATCATGAAGATAATATGATATGGAAGCATACTCCTAATGGTCATTTCTCTGTTGGCTCTGCCTACATTCAAAACTTCAGTACCATTTTGGCTCCCTTTTGGGCTAAGGCCTAGATCAGAGGTCTCACCCCTAAAATAAACACTTTCTTCTAGATGATGTTACAAAACAAAATCCTGACTCTTGATAATATCAAGATGAAGGGTATGTGCTTAACTAACATGTGTATTTTGTGTAGGGAAGAAGAAGAATCTGCTAATCATCTTTTTATCCACTGTGCTTATACCCAGGAGATGTGGGCTCTCTTCTTGAATACCTTCAACCTGAACTGGGTGCTCCCCAAAGACATACATGGAATGTTCAATTCATGGAATATTATTCTAAGAAACAAAGATATCAAAGGTATATGGCATTATGCCTTGCCTCACATGTGCTAGACCATCTGGAAAGAGAGGAATGATAGAATCTTCCGTGAGATCAAGACCCCTCCTAAGATCTTGTTTGAGAAAACTAGAAGTTTGATTAGTGAAAACTATAGAGCAATGAATTTGAAGGCTACCAATGCTTTTGAAGAGGACATTAAAATCCTTAATAAGTGGAGAATTCAAATTAACAATAAGGACTAGAAAGATCCCAGAGATGAAGTGAAATAGGACTGCCCCCCTCCAGGTTGGATGAAAGTGAATTTTGAGGGTGCCTCTAAGGGGAACATTGGTATTGCAGGCTGTGGTATTATTATTCGGGATGAGATAGGCAATTGTAAAGCTATAAAGGATTTCCCGATTAGCACTCAGACTAACCATTTTGCTGAGGCAATGGTGGCTTACCAAGGAATCCTTCTGGATAAAGAGCACAATTGTAGAAAATTATGGCTTGAAGGAGATTCTAAAAATATTATTGATTGCTTTAATGAGAAATCCATTCCTTCTTGGACAATCGATAATATTATTAATGCTACTAAAGATCAAATTAAAACTATGACAGATTGCATTATTACCCACATTTATTATGACGCTAATGTGGCGGCTGACTGGGCTGCTAACCATGCTTGGAAAAAAGGGGACATCACTTCATGGTAGAATGAGGACAGAATTCCATTTGAGATCAAATCCATCATCCATTTTGAGAGATCTTACAAAAATCAAAGAAGTGAAAGACAACTGAGATATGATGGGGGAAAAATGAGGAATGTAATGAATAATTATTGCAATGTCATTTCCAAAGCCTCCACTTGGAATGATGATTTATCCTCACATGGATTCTAGGTTCCGAAAAGATCGGGTATTTACACTAATATCACTAAGGGGATATTTGTCAATAACATCAAAGTGAAGCATTTTTCTCAAACTAAGAAAATGGGAGGAGGAAAGAAAAGATATGAACTAGCTAACTGTAATGAATGGAGACAGAAGGAGATGGTTTGGGAGATTCTTAAGAAGGGGAATTTTAATGCCTACATGGAGAAAATCAAGGGTGGGAACCCAGGAATTACTTAGTACTTCATGAAGAATTGGAAGAATGGTAAGATTCTTTTCAATAACCACTGGATTGATATCAATGAAGACCTTATTGTTGATGCGATGAGGCTTCCCAAGGAGGGTATGAAATTCTACTATGATAGAAGCTATTTTGACAAGGCAGCCAAGAGATTCCCAGATAACAAAGATGAAGATGCTAGGATGGTAAAACAGGTTGGTGGGTTTATTAACCCTACTAATATTAGTAGACCTTGACACTTTGTTCTTTATGCTACTATTAGATACTTAACCCTTGATGGGAGATTATCTAGAGCCTACGACCACCATTTCATCATCTTGAATCATTTTAGGCATGATAAGACTATCAATATGCCCTATTATTTGATGTGCTCCATGAATCACACTATTAAGAGTCTTCAAGATGACTCGAAAGGGGATCATGCTTCCCATTAGGGTCTCATGGTCATTCTCTATAATCTGTTGAAAGATAAAAATATTGTAAGACCTATCAACAAGGGTAAAAGCCCTAATGAGGAGGATTCTAAGGATGAGGGCTTGAATGGGATGTTCGAAGTTGACACAAAAGATGAAAGAATTGTTGAAGACAAGAAGAAAGGAAAAAAAAAAGGTAAAAAAGGGTTGGTACTATTAAGAGAAAGATTGAGATTCTTGATGATGACTCCCCTAATTCTGAGGATGAGTATGAGAACTAGAATAGTAAAAAAAGGAAGAGTCCAAAGATTAAGGGGAGAAAAATGGACAATAACAGGGGGCTAAGAAAAAAGGGCTTTTTGATTCTTTTGATGATGAGGAGAATACCACAAAAAGAAAAGAGAAAAGTAAAGGGAAATACAACACTATTGAGCAAGATAATGACAAAGAGGACTGGACCAACATCGACGACAACCAAAAAGATAAGGGGAAGGAAAAATTCTTTGAAAAGACTCCCCTCAATGACTAGGCTGGGACCAGTGATCCCCTCAGGAAGACCACCGGTAGTAATATTGATCCTTACTACAAAGAGAGTATCATCTCCTTTGGGTGTTTTATAGGATCTATTGCTTATGATATTAAGGTCATCAAGGAGGACCTCCAAGAACAAAAAAAGATCACAAAAATGATTAAATGTGCTACTTTTGGAGACAAGCCTTTGGCTTCTTGCTTGGAGGACTGGATGGAGGCTATCCACAAAGGGGAAGCTTTTGGTGAAATTGGTGGTAAGGTCATGGATTTGGAACAAACTTTAGACAAGCTCAACACTGATAACAAGAGGTATGAGGAAAGAATCATCTTTGTGGAAGAGAAAGTCCAAAATCTAAAAAATCCCATTAATAAGAACTATGAGCAGAGCACCCATATCTTTCTGATGATCAAAATAAGGATACTACGAAGAAGCTGGAGTTCTACAAAGGGGATGATATCAAGGAATTCAAGGAAATCGGCATTGGTAACTGTACTAGAACCTACATGAAGAAAAAAGAGATGGGGCTAGAGGACCAGACATGAAACATGGACCTCTTAGCTGATCATGCCTTTGAGATTATGAATATCAACTAGCTCTCTCTCTTTTGTGACTGTCTTTTGTTTGTGCTGTCTTTCTCTTCTTTTGACTGCTTGGCAGTCTTTTTTTGCTATCTTTTACTGGGCTGTGTGCCTTTATTTTTGTTGTCCTTTTTTTTCTAAGGTTGATTAGTATTGAATATCTTCTGATCTTTTGTACAAGGTTTTGAGACCTTTCAAATCCCATTTTTACTTAATCAGAATATAACTGAATATGAAGCTTTGTTAAATGGAATGAAAATAAAAATTGAATAGAGAGTAACATAATTACACATTCATAGAGACTCACAATTGGTCATTCACCAAGTCAATGATGTGTATCAAAAAAAAGATGAAAAGCTTATTCCATACAAGTGCATGGTAGATGATCTCAAGAAGTACTTCATTTCTATAATATTTGAATAGATACCTAGAATGGAGAACAAGGCTGTTGACACCATGGAAATACTATCATCTCTTCTACAACAGCTCGAACATGAGCTATGCTATGAGTTCCTGGTGGAAGTACTATCATTCCCTACCTATGATTACCTAGAAACCCACATGATCTGCACTATTGTTGGTCATGATTCCTCCCATTACAAAAACATATACTCATAACTTTGTGACTAAATCATTCCTGATACCTTTAACAGTCATGAAAAATGCTACCTTATCTAAAATGCATCACAGTATGTCATCATTGGTAATGATCTATACAAATGAAGTTTGGATGTTACACTTCTTAGATGTTTAGAATGTGAAGAGTCACAATGCACATTAGAGGAATTCCACGAAGGTATTTGTGGATCACATTCCAATGGTCTAACATTAGCTCAAAAAATCATTAGGGCAGGGTACTATTGGCCAAATATGGAGAAAGAGGTCATGAAATATGATAAGAATTGTTAGAAATGATAGGTCCATGGTAAATTGATTCACGTGCTAGGAAGAGATTTGATTCCCTTTACAACATAATGGCCTTTTCAAAAATGGGAATTTGATCTCATATGAGCTATATATCCACATTCGTCAAATGGTCACACCCATATAATTACTGCAATAGATTACTTCACAAAATGGGTTGAAGCAGTTCCATTGACACAAGCAACTGACAAACAAATTTCAATGTTCATTTTGAATTACATAATTTTCTAGTATGATATCCCACACTCTATCATTACTGACAATGGAGGCCAATTCAAGAACAAGGACCTAGAATCCTTATGTTCCAAATTCAAGATAACTCAACATTGGTCATCCATTTACTATCCACAAGGGAATGTACAAGCTGAAGCTTCTAATAAAAAATTATTGAAAATCCTGCATCGTACAGTCAACAAAAAAGGAAGAGACTGGCACCTGATGATAAATTCAGCTCTTTGGGCTTACAAAACAAGTATCAAAACACACACT